>JAHWXV010217296.1:0-19894 GCA_024586415.1 Phrixothrix hirtus | reverse complement strand
AAACGTAGGCAATAGTCTAATGATTTGTGGACACTATTGGCATATGTGGCATATGTGCGTAAGAGAAAGTCGTGTGTTGTTTCACACCAGATTTTTTTTCATTTAATTGACTAAATTAATTAATAAATCAAAAATGTCGTCGAAGGAAAGATTTTAATAACGAATAAAAATAAAGAAAAACTAGCAATACAACAAAATGAAAACAAAATCGAAAAATCATAACACAAAGCAGAGCAACGATTTATCACAAATAAATCCTTTTTTCCATGTTAATAACAAGTATGGCCTCCAAGAGCATTGACGAGAGCCTTAATGCGTCGAGGTATACTTCGAACTAAATTTGCAATTACATTTTGGTCCATGTTTCCCCATTCTTCTACAACTGCTTGTCTTAGCTCTTGTAGCGTCTCTGGGACTACAGGACGGGCTTTTGCACGTCTTCCTAATTCCTTCCAGGCATGTTCAATGGGATTTATGTCCGCACTTACTAAAGGTCATACTAAACACTCAATTCCTACTTCTTCAAGATACCGACTGACACATCTTGCCTTATGTGGTCTTGCGTTATCTTGCATAAACAAGAAGTTTGTTTCAATAAAAGTCGCAAAAGGAATAATATTATCCTAAAGAATGTCTCTGATGTAACCATTCACGTTTAAAGACCGTTCTTGAAGAATGAAAATCTCCGTTTTGGCCTCTAACGACATTCCAGTCCAAACCATCACAGAGCTTCCCCAAAACTTTTCTTGTTCAACGACAGTGGCTGGAGTAAATCTATCCCCTCGCCTTCTCCATACTCTATGACGTCAATCTGATGATCGCAAACAAAATAGGGATTCATTGGAGAAGAGGACGCGTCTCCAATCGTTTTCTCCCCATTCCTGATGAATTGTACCAAACTCTGATCCATTTTGTTTGAGCTGTCTTGTGAGTGGTAGTACTCGGTTGAGTCTTCTTGCATTCAAACCATATGCCCTCAACCTTCGTCTCACTGTCTGAACAGAGACAGTTGTATCACCAACAGCTCTTAGCCTTCGATCTAGTTCTACAGCTGTTTGGTGACGATTTCGAAAACTTTGGAGTATTAAAGATCGATCGTCTCTGGCAGATGCTGCTCTAAGTCGACCTGAACCAGGACGTCTATCGTACCTTTAGGTTGCACGGTAACGATGAAGTGCCCTACGAACTGTTGTTTCAGGATTTTCAATAGCCCGAGTAGCATATCGAACGCTTCGGCCATCGTCCATTAAGGTCACGGCTCGTGCCACCTCTTCGGAAGTTATTTAGATTTTCAGATATAACTAACTTTAATTCACTTTGAACAACCAATGAAAAGCACTTTTTGAAAAAAGTCTCAATAGAAATGGGTCGCCAGTATATAAGAAATTTGATTAAACTGAAGAAGAATGCTGAAGTTGACATAAAACCTTTTTCAGGTTATTAATTTCAATACTTATGGCACAAAAAAGTGATAGAATATAAATCACAGCCATCTCAAAGCGATTTACGTTAATCCTAAATTTTATTCAAAAAGAATGGCTAAAAAAGGTGGTAAAATTGAAGTGCGCCACTTTTTTTTGTAACTGACTGTATCATTCTATGTAACCAAAAATATTTGATATGCGATATCCCCAAATTCATTAACGTCAGTCAGTAAAGATAAAATAACTGTTAGATTTGACAGTAAAGATTCTGATTTGAAACAAAAACAAACTAGGAAAAACTAAAAGAAAAAGATGTTAAATATTATCTTGAATTTAAATTTGAAACCAGTAATATGAAACAAACATTTTTGTAATATTAGAAATATTTCTCAGAGCAACAACCTTCTAATATTTAAAGAATTTTATTGTTAAAATATCTATATAGAGTTATACGGTATTCAGATCAAATATTTTTCAATATGGTTGCATTTTGTCAAAAATGTCTTTGTTTTTTCATCACTAAAATAATTCAAAATTAGTCAAGTGACAACTGGTATGCATACATTAATTAATGGATCTTCCAGTGAAAAACATTTTTTAACATAGTAAATATGTCTGATTCATCCCAAAAGAGATTTATTAAAACCTTTTGCACGAACAAATTGCACAACTTTTAATAACAAATTTTTCAGTTTTGAAAATGTGCGTATACATAGTTTTTGTTGAAAATAAACAACTGTGAGTAGCGATACGAGAAATAAAATTAATCAATGGAACTCTGCAAAATAGCAATCATGTGCTTTTTAAACACAACGTAAACAAATTTGTAGAATTAATGGCTGGAAGGCGTATGTACTTAGAAAACAGTAAACAGTTTAATTAAATTTACAAAGAACACAATATTACTTTCTAGAAGAATGTTATATTTTGACATGTAACCGAACGGAGCATTTAGTTTTAATAATATGCATAAAATTAAAAAATAGTAGAATATTTACCACAAAGTTTTTGCTCAAAAATTGATGAAAAATTCTTTTATAAAGTTTTAAAGAAATGATACATTTATGCAGCTTTTAGATGAGCTACTCTTGTATTGATTCAATAAGTTTCTTCGACTTTTTTCTTCGCATTTGAAACCATAACAATAGTATTTTGATTCTTTGGTAAACTTCAATTTTCTTCAAATAAAATACCTAATTACATTGGCATGTATTAAATTATTTATGTGTATCTATCATATATACAAGTTAAATCATAATTTTTTTACTAAATGAGAAAACAAAATGCAAGTTTTTGTTTTATGGGTTCCCGGCCAAAATGTCAGAAATGATAGACTTTAGCTCTAGTTTTCCCTTAATTTATTTATCAACTCTCAGTGTCGCCACTGCCATATCCCACATTCAAGTCGTACAAATTCCGTTATAAAGGTGTGTACAAAATATAGATATTTGGTGCATAGTCAAATTAATTTCTATTTGTATTAATATACTGTACATAATTGTAGTGGGTTAAGACTGTGTTCTGGTAACTTATTTCGCTTTTAATTCAGTTCCGTATACTCTAATTTGATTAAATCATTTCTGATTTAGTACCTTTAATTAAATTCAAATTGTTACAATTAAAATTTCCATGCAATAAATACACGTAGGTTTATTACTTTCATAGTTTTAAATTATATTTTAAGCAGTACAAATTCTGTATCATTTACGAAACAAATCTTGGCATTCCACAGTAAAGGTCAAACGTAACCAGTGCCACAGCACGGTAATCGTTCCGGTTGTTGTTTTAAGAAATTTATGAGGCGATAGTTATGATGCCAATATTCAGCGCTTAAATTAATCCTCATCTAATTATTCCTTTGAAGGATTTAAAAAAAATTAAAAAAATTTCAAAAGGGAAGTTTACAGAAAAATGTCGCAGTAGGAGCAATTATGGATGTAGTCCGACTGATTGGAGTAACGAAAATTTGTTCTTTGAATGGCTGCAAAATTTCCAGTCCAAAGTAAAAGCTACAATAGAGGACTTTGCTTTAATAATTCTCGACAATCATTCTAGTCATTTGCCCATTAAAATATTTGATTTCTGTAAGACAAACGGAATAATGTTACTAAGTTTACCCCCACACAGGCTACAGCCACTCGACGTAACCTTTTTAGGTCTTCTTAAAACTATATTTCATTTGGAATATGATTATGCACTTGCGCACGCCGAAATTTTTAAAAAGGCCTATGTTAAAATTACCACAATCGAAAAAGCTATCTCTGGCTTTAGATCCGCTAGAATTTTTCCGTTAAATGCGGATAAATTTAGTGAGGAAGACTTTGTAGCAGCGCAACATCATAATATGCCAGTAATGACAAATGGCGACAATTTTCCGGAAACTCCTCAGAATCAAAATACTGACAAAAATTATGTAGTATCAAACGATATAAGTCGTCCCTCGATTTCTAAAGAAACTACCAGTACTTCTAGAAATACAACCAAAATATAAAAAAGGTAAATTCCTGTTAACTTATACTAAATTTATTTAACTAAATATAAAAAACAAAGAAATAAATCTTCAATCTAAAAAAAATTAAATAATTTAATGAAACAAGTAAAAATCTCTTCCAACATAACTCCATCAATTTATAACGAAATCGAGGTAAAACCCATCGAAGTAAAATAAAAGTAAAAGAAATAAAAACTACTATAAAAATACTAAATAAATCACTGACTAACAAAATAATAGAAAATAAAAATCTTATAAAAATAATTAAAGAATATTCAGCTATAAAAATAAAAGTAAAATCTAACCCCCCATATTCAACCTTAAACCTAGAAACTAACTCAGACTCACATTCTCTAAAATCAAAAGGAGTACGATTAGTTTCAGCCGATATTGAACAATACAAATTAATATTAAAGGAAATCCTGAAAAACAAAATCAAAAATAAGACTGAAATAAATAAAAATCAATATCAGATAATTAAAAAAGATATTAAAATCAAAAAAAAACTCACCTCGTAAACAACCAATCAAAGAATATCTAGAATTAGAAGACCACCCAGAAATAATAATTGAATAAACAATTAATCTTTAACAACAAAAAATATATAAAATCTCAAAAGAAATTATCAAAAACCTTGTAATAAACGAAGAACAACTCACATCATTAAAGACAAAGTCAAATTAAAAATCGGAGATAAGTAATAAAAAAAATAATTTGATATTAAAGGAATAACCATTTTCTTTCTTAAAGCTTCAAAGCATCAGCAAAAGATTGAATAATACCTAAAAATCCAACCTTATTAGGACCTTTACGAATTTGAATATAACCCAAAATTTTACGTTCTATTAATACTAAAAAAACAATACCAACCAAAACAAACAAGACTAAAATCAAAAAATTAAAACCCATAATTAAAAAATCTTTAAAATAAATAAATTACATGTAATTTATTACTTAAAATGATTTTAAATCAAACACACTATTCTGCCAAAGTAACAATAAAATTCAATGAAAAAATTCTTTATCAAAAATCAAGTCATTTCGTACTAAGAAATTTTATTAAATTAAAGATAGAAACCAACCTGGCTCACACTTGTTTAAACTCAGATCATGTAACATTTTAAAAGTCGAACAGGCTTAAAATTTTGACACCTACATCAAAAATAAATTTTAATCCAACATCGAGATCACAAACTCTTTAAAATAAGAACTTCTAGAAAAGATAACGCTGTTATCCCTAAGGTAATTTATTTTATATTTAATAAACAAACATAACTTAATCATAAATAAATGATTAAAAAAAGAAAAATTAATCAAATCATCTAATAACCCCAACTAAAATAATTAATAAAATAAGAAATTAAATCATAAAAAACTTTTAAATTAATAATAAATAAAACTCTATAGGGTCTTCTCGTCCCTTAAAATAATTAAAGCCTTTTAACTTTAAAGTAAAATTAAAACATTCATTTAGAGACAGTGAATTTCTTCTCCAATCATTCTTTCAAGTTTTCAATAAAAAAACAAATTATTACGCTACCTTCGTACAGTTAAATACCGCAGCAATTTAATTATTCATTGAGCAGATTAAACCTTAAATCATTTTCAAAAAGAGATGTTTTTAATAAATAGGCAGAAATTCAAATTAAAAAATCTTTGCTTAATTCCCTTAAATAATCTAAAAAAAACAAAAAAATAAATTTTTTATTAATTAATCATTATAACTAAAAAAAATTAAATATTAAATTTTAATAAAAGAATTTAAAAACAATAAAAGTTAAAGAATAAACACTAACAATAAACTTGGATTAACAAACAACAACATTTTTAATGAATTAATCTTAAAGCTTAACCCTAAAGACCTAAAAAAAACTAAAAAATAAATTTTAAAATAAAGGAATATTAATAGCTTAAAAAATTAAACTTTTTTCTTAAAAAAACGGATATATTAATAAACGAATAACGCTTCATTACAAAAATAATATTAAACAAAATTATAAAACAATTAAATAAATAATATTTTGGCTCTTATTAATTCGGGAAAAACCATATAAAAAAAAATTAATTTAGCAACCCTGATACAAAAGGTAAAAAAAATAATTCTTATAAAAAAATAAATGAATTCCAATCACTTTAATAATAAACTATAAAAAAAAAAATTTAATAAAAAAAAATACTTTTATAGAAAAAATTAATAAAAAGTAACTTACCAAATTATATTGAATGACCAATAAAAATATTTAATATAAATAAAAATCTTCCCAAAGAATTAATCGGACTTTCTAGATACATTTTCCAGTACATTTACCATGTTACGACTTTTTCATTTTAATTAAAGTGACATATTTTAGAGCCCAAATAATAAATAATAAAATTTAAAAATTACTATCAAATCCAATTCATTTAATCTTATAAAAAATTAAAATCAAAAATAAATTTATTATAACTCATCTCTCCTCTATACATTTAAATCTTAATCTGAAATAAATTCTTAAAAAAATAAAGAAATTTTTAATTCTTATAAAAAATTCTTAAACAACGATCTTAAGAAAAATAAAAGTCAATTTAAACGTGAACTATCAATTACAGGATAAGCTCTTCTGAGAAGACTAAAATACCGCCAAAAAATTTAACTTTAAAGAAAATAACTAATACTAATTTAATAAAAATTCCAATAAAATGATAGAGTATCTAATTCTAGTTTATAATTAAATTTTAGTAATTAAAAAAAAATTAATCAAATATAATATTAAAATTTCATTTAATAATATTATTATCAAATAATATAAACAATCATTAATTACAATTAAAAAATAATCAATTTAATTATTTGTGTAACCGCAATTGCTGGCACAAGCTTTATTAATTAAAATAAAAATTTCTAAAACTAAACTAATAAAAACATTAAACTAAAAATTAAAAATTGACCATTTAAATTCTATAAAATTATTAATTCATAAATCCTAAATTGATTAAAATTACCATTATTAAATAATTTAATTAAAAAAAAATAAAAATTTAAAAAATTAATAATCTAAAAATACTAACCCTTAAAATTATTTATTTATAAATAAAAAAAATATTCTATTAATAATAATTTAAATATATTCATAATAAAATAAAAATTAATATATAAAGTATCAACACTCTATCTTCCTTTAACAAAACCTAGATTTAATTTATATTGTCATCGACAGAAAAAAAAACACTCAAGCCTTCCCCAAGCGCTTTCTTTTCTTTCCCAAATGTCGACAAATTAAACTCAGGTTACCAGGCTAGCCTCAAGTTCGTGGTTGGCCAAAACTCTTAAACCACCTAACCTTGTCACCGACAGAAAAAGATACCCAAGCTTTCCCCAAGCCCTTTCTTTTCTTTCCCAAATTATCGACAAATTAAACTCAGGTCCCACGCTAGCCTCAAGCTCGCGGTTGACTAAAACCCTGAAAACACGTAACCTTGCCATCGACAGAAAAAGAATAGTCAAGCTTTCCCCAAGCCCTTTCTTTCTTTCCCAAATGGTCGACAAATTAAACCCAGGTCCCCAGGCTAGTCTCAAGCTCTTGGTTGGCCAAAACCTTGAAACCACCTAACCTTGTCACCGACAGAAAAAGATACTCAAGCTTTCTCCAAGCCCTTTCTTTTCTTTCCCAAATGGCCGACAAAATTAAACCCAGGTCCCCAGGCTAGCCTCCAGCTCGCGGTTGGACAAAACCCTGAAATCACCTAACCTTGCCACCGATAGAAAAAAATACTCAAGCTTTCCTCGAGCCCTTTCTTAGTCCAGAAATGGTTTGTCCAACACATCAACTTCTTCATTTATTTAACACCGAAGACAAAGACAAAAGCAGTCTCCTAAAATTTTAACTGAAACTCCAAATAAAAAAGACTTCTTCGAAGTAGAAGAGGAAAGGAATGCACGGAAACAGTCATTGGCTAGGAAAGAACAAGAAAAGTCTAAAGGCAAAAAGTTTAAGAAAATTGAAAGGAAAATTATTACTGAAAGTGAAAGCGAAGAAGAAGCAGAGAATCTGCGGCGATGGCGAGAATTATGACATTCCAGGAGAATCTAATGATGAATATTTAATTTGCGCCGATAGTAACATAAAAACTGAAACATGTGGCAGATAGGTTCATGCTTTGTGTAACGCTTGGGATTCGCCCGAAAATTTTATTTGCGATTTTTGTGACAAATAAGAGTTTTCAATTTTGTTTCTTTATTTCTATAATTACTTTAGCTTTTGTATTTGAAATACGTAGTAATTATTATTAATGTAACAGCTTTGTTTAAAGATTCATATTAATAATTTGTATTATATTAATAAATACCATTTCAAAAAATTTCTTACGCGTGACAATTTTTTGAGAAGTGCATATACAACTTCCCATAAATACAATTACCCAACCATGTGTGCACAATTGCCAGCGTGGTTGGGGAATTGTTCGAATTGTACTAAGTGTGTAAATGTACTGTAAAAGGAAAATCTAGCAAAACAACAGTATCGAATGTATTTGAGAGATGAAACTAGAAGGTTTCTCATGCCCAATCTTCAAATTTATATCTTTAAATGCATTTGATTACCAATCAATTTTTCTTAAATGCGCACAATTACCTGACTCTCCCCTATAATACGACAACGCCACGTATCGATTTGTATGAAACAATAATATTTTAACTTGATACGATATTTATAACGGCATCCTATTATTTAAATTACTTAAAAGAAAATATAATCAACCTATACCAAGGTGTTTTAAATAGGTCATGGACGAAGCAGATGTTAGGAAATGAGTTGAAGTAACACATAATGTGGGACAGGAAGTTTGGATGTTTTAAATACACTTTAAGAATGATCACAGCTTACAATTAGATAGGTGTGTTTATATTTTAAAAGGTTCTTTTTTGATAACAAGTTTATGTACAATAAAAACTTGAACGTGTAATACAAGTTTACAAAAAATAAGTACAGGACACAAAACAACACGATTTTTGAATAAATAATTATGGCAATACATAATACAAAGCCTATACGCTTTTGTAACAAATTTATTTTTGTTACCAGAATAACACAAATATTTAAATATGGATGTACACGTTTCAAAAAGGGCAAACTTGTGTGATAACTCTGGGTTAGAGCTGTCCTATTATGTCGTAATCTTGAATTTACAGGAAATGCACCTCTATTTATATTTCATTTAAGGAGTATTATCGGGGATTAAGGCAAAACTACATACAGTTTATATTGTATGGTAAAAATGAAAATACGTGCAATAGCTAAAAGGGCACTACAGTTCTCACCCAAAAATTTGTAACAGCGGTTATGAATAAATATGGGAAAAAAACGAGTTAAAATAAATTTTAGGCGAACAATACTTTTAAGTTGTATGTTAAAAGACCTTCTAACACATTTAGATAAGAATTTCGGTGTAGTCCATATATTTTAAGTAAATGTTATTTAACGATTTTTGCTTTAATTGTTTTGAATCAGCAACCTTAAGGATTTGAATATCATTTGACTTTTAACTGTGTTCGAATAATTCCATCATTTCAAATTCGTCAATAACGACTCCAAACATTAAATCAGAAGCCTCACAATCTGATTAATCAAAAAATATGAATAACATTATTACGAGGGCTGTTCAAAAATGAACCTCCGATAGGTAGTTACGAACAATAATAAAGAAAAACAATATGTGGCTTATATAAAATGTAAAAAATCTGGTGTGACAACACACGACTTTATCTTACATACATAGATATACAAATATGTAAATGTCCACATGATTCAAATATTATTTATGTTTATTTTGTAAACGATAATAGTAATGGTCACTCGTCCAAGTTACTGGATACGCAAAACCCTGCTTAACTCCAGAGATTTTCTCTAATAACTCGCTTCATCGCATTTTTTCAGGAAAACCTGTAAGTTCGTGAAAACGATATCAAAGGAATAAGAACCGCAGCATGTTTTAAAAAAATTGTTATAACCGTTTTCGAGAAAATCGCAAAAACTTAAACATCGCAAGAATAAAGTTGCACTCCCGGTCATTCGATTTTAACTAAATTCTTGTCGTCTCATGTACGGAAGATAGGAAACTTAAATATAGTTTTTGATTTTCATATGATGATTTGTTTTTGAGATATGTTGTTCACAACTAATACTCCAATTACTTCCGGTTAATCGATTTTCAAAAATTTAGTAGAGAAACCCCTTGGTTAATATAAAACTAAATTAAGTAACTAACAAACACACTAAGTTTAAAAAAAATCGTTACAGCCGATTTCAAGAAAACCGTGAAAACGAAGAATTCGGAAAATATCTAAAAATGACCGAAATAAAGTGGTACTTCCGGTTATTCGATTTTAACCAAATTTTTGATTTTGCATACAAAGGCGACTATGACCTCAAATATAAATTTTCATTTAGCTATGAATTTTAGTTTCATAGTTATTTTACACAGAGTTAACAGTGAAAGTACTTCCGGTTACTCGATTTACCATAAATTTTCCGTGTATATGAAAAGGTCTTAAATTTCTATGAAATACAATAAATTTTTAAAAAATCGTTGAGCCGATGTCAAGAAAATATCGAAAAACGAAAAATTCGAAAAATATTTAAAAATGACAGAAATAAAGTGCCACTTCCGGTTATTCGATGTTAAAAAAATCCTTGATTTAGCATACTAAGACAATTGCAACCTCAAATATAAATTTTCAATCACCTAAAACTTTTAGTTTCATAGTTATTTTATTCAGAGTTAACGGAGAAGCTATATTTGGTTGCTCAAGTTGCGGAAAATTTTGGAAAAAACCACCTAGATTATATGAAATAGCATTAAATATATAGGAAATTTAAAAAAAACGTTTAATCCGATTTCGAGAAAATCGCGAAAAATCAAAAATTAACAAGAGCAAAGTGGCACTTCTGGTTGTCTGATTTTAGTAGAACTTGTACAATCACGCTCAAAGGTAGAAATATACCTAAATACAAAATTTTGTTTACCTACCACTTTTTGTCTTCGAGATATCCTGTCCACAGACACACACACACACACACACACACACACAGACGGTTGGACGGACACACACGCGCGCGCGCGCGCGCTCACCCACACGCACGCACGCACGCACGCACACACACACAGACCAATTTTTAGAAACGTGTTTTTCAGACTCAAGTGACCCGAAAACATGTATTTCCACTAAAATTTCGACATTGAAAATTTTGGACGAAAACAATACTTTATACTATATATTTCATATAAGAGAAAGTAAATATGTAAATTACTTTTCGAAATAATTTTTGCTCAAATTGAGGCATAGCGTGGCACTAACTTGTGTATGTCCTTATCAAAATAAATTTTGACCTTGAGACTAAGGTCTCGCCCTCTCTACCTCCCTAACAAGACTTATTTTTCCGAACAAATAAATATCACTCGGTGTGAAGAGCTATCAGAGCAATGTTTATGTGTTCTTTGCCTTTAGCCTTAGACTTGACGAGTGCTTCAGTGACAGGAGCTGTATTTGCCGGCTCGTTGCACAAATTGCGCCGAACTAATTGGCTCGCCACATATATTGGCGATACCCAACACTCTACAAATCATTTCTATGCATGCGTTGAGTTGTTGTAATGATCGTATCAGTTTACAGAGGTTGATTTCGGAATAGCCATAATATAAACTAAACCAGGGTTTTAAAAGCTCAAGGTCGTTTTATTTAGCACTTTTGTAGAAGTAAAAAGATATATTAAACTTATGTCATGATAGAAACAAGCTGTTTACATGAAAACCAGTCAAAAAGCGCCATGAAATTGATCAATTTCATGTTTTATTTGTGTACTTAATCTACAGCTTATTGGTTGTACAATTTTTTTCAAGACACCCTGTAGATAGCAATTATCCTTTACTTCTGGTTTAACTTTTGTTGATAAAATAAAAATTCTGAGTTTAAGGAATAATAAGGCAATAATTTAAAATTATGAATTAATCTAGATTGTTACATTGGTTCATTTTTAATAAGTAAAGTAAAAATTCCGTCAGCGATTCTAACAAAATAATCTTTTGGGGATTTTTAAGACTAGCCACATGCATTTCAAAAATTGAATTCATCTCATATATGTCAAACAACAATAGTAATCAAGGTTAAATCCAGTCGATTATCGTCTTACCATGTAAGCTAAGTAAAAGCAGTAGAGGCTCTGGTTACGAAAGAACCACGCTTTTGTAAGATCCGGTAGAAGTTAGCGCCTCTAGAGGTTATGCGTTGTGTATCATTATGTCCAGGGTGGTCTGTGATTTTGTTTCCTGCAAGTCAGGAACTTTGAGTGCGAAATTGACTGTTAGTCGTTGCTCAATTTTTCGTTCGAACAAATTTATTGACGGACTCTTCAACAAAAGGATGGGCATTTTCTATGTTTATTTCAAAGATTTACCATACCAAATGAGTTTAGTTACACAAATTTTTATTATACAAATCGAACCTTGTTAAGTAAGGCTTTTTTAACCTGCCAATTAATGTTTTAACGTGTAGCGTTAGATTAATTCACACCTACAACTAACGGTCGAATAGATTTTTTAATAGTCGATAGTTAACATATGTAATTATTAATTTGTACTGTTTGACTAATTAAGAAATAGGTTATTAATTTTATAATTAATAAATAAAGGTGTAGTAAAAGGAAATCCATTATTTTTTCATAAAATTGAAGACTTTATTTAGCATAGTTAGAATGATTCGATTTAGGTCAAATATGCACCGTTTTGTTCGATAACTTGTTGCCATTTTGAAGGTAATTCCATTATGCCTCTCACATAGAAACCCTCGTCACTTTGGCAAAAACTGGGACATTCGATTTTCACAAACTTCTCTTGAGGCGAATTTTTCGCCAGCAAAATCATTCGCCATAGACAGGAAGAGGTGGTAATCACTTCGTTCCAGGTCCGAACTATAAGGTAGATGCATAAGAACTTCCCAACCAAGATCCCGGAGCTTCTGGTGAGTCACTATCGAAGTGTGTGGCCTGGAGTTGTCCTGATGAAACACAATTCCTTTCCTATTAGCCAAAACTGGACGCTTTTGGGCGTTTTCTTCCTTCAGACGCTCCAATTGTTGACAGTGCAGGCCCGAGTTAGGAGTTTGGTCGTAGAGAAGAAGCTCATAGTAAATGATTCCCTGCCAATCCCACCAAACACATACAACAAAACCTTCCTGACCGTCAATCCTCGCTTGGCCACCGTTTGCGCCGGCTCACCGCGATTCAACCACGGCCGTTTCAGCTTGACGTTGTCATAAGTGACCCACTTTTCATCACCAGTCACCATCTGCTTCAGAAATGGGTTGATTTTGTTGCGATTCGCTAGCGATTCGGAGATGGAAATTCGGTCCATGCTGTTTGTTTGCGTTAACTCGTGCGGCACCCATACATCAAGCTTCTTTTTGTATCCAGCCTTATTCAAATGGTTCCAAACGGTTTTTGGGCAACGTTTAGCTCCTGGTCATTCGAAACAGTGCTTACATGACGGTCTGACTCGACGATTTCCATTATTTTATGGACATTTTTGATAGTTGTACTTCCAGAGCGTAGTGCATCTTTGACATCAAAATTACCGGAAATAAATTGACGAAACCAAAATTGCGCGTAATTGGCTGTTACAGTATTTCGACCATAAACCTTATTCGCATTTTCAGCCGCCTGGCTTGCGTTTTCGCCTTTATCGAAGAAATTTGTAAAATATGGCGTATTTTCTCTTTACTGGTGTCCAAATTTGACGTGCACTCAAACAATAGCGAGTCAGGCAACTACAAAACTTTCCCAGAAGTTCTTTTAGAACGAAATCTTATTTTTCTAACGCCATCTAGCGTAACTTGATCGTACTTATACATTGCGAGATACAGATTACTAAAGCCATCTATTGGAAAAATAATGGATTTCATTTTACTACACCTGTAATGTATAATATTCAACTACATCAAATGAATTGTGTGAAGAAATGAAGTTTTTTGATATATACTAAATTGAGCAACATTTTGTAGATTTATTTCGGAATTAGTGATAAGAATTGTATTTGATAGGAACTTTTAGTGTTTAAGTAAGTAAAATATTTAATCAACTATACAGGGTGTTAGAGATAGCGCAAACTTCTTGAAGAGGTGAAAAGATTATAGTTTTCCGTAATAATCGATTTGAAGTTATATCATAAATTAAGTTCGATCCTGTTCGCTTTTCATAGTAATTCATTCAAAGCATAGATTAAATAGGTTTGTTTGTTTTGTTGCTTAGCGTTGTGGTGAGTATAATATCATTGAGATTTGAACGTACGTTTTCTTATTTATTATACTTATATAGGTCGTACATTGACATTTCCCCCAATACCGCATTTTAAATTGTTTTGAAGTAAAAAACTGAATAACTCCTTCAATAAAATAAACAATCTTTGTTCTTTAGAAGCGTAATAATCCTGTAATAGTGATAATTTTACACTCGTTTGAGTAAAGTTTGAGTAAAGCATCTTATTTTGCAATTTTTATTTACAATTACATATGCTTGAAAATTATTGGAATTCCTTAGTAATTATGCATTAAACTTGTTTGTTTACAATTTTTAAATTAATAATTACTGTAATAACATTTATCACAGCTTGTTTTTCATTTTTTGAAAAAGTTATAATATATTTGTAAATGTAATGAATTTTGTAAATTTTTTTGTTATTATTTATGGAAATAGGTCTAACTTCTACAATTTGCTATGCGTAAATTGTGTTAAATCTTATTAAATATATAGTTACAATAAGAAAATATATCCGCATTTAAAATTTTTTTATTTATTAGTTACGAATTATATTAATTTTCAACATTTAACAAACAACAATAGGAAGCTTGTCGGTGGTAAATCTTCAAATACACTTACATAGTTAGAAAAATGTGTGATTTTGTTTGAAAAAAAGAGATCGGGGTATCAATTCCATTTTAAATGACTGTAGTAAATAGCTGTAGAATTACATCAGGGTTGGCTTGAAAATATTACAAAAACGATTTTATGATAACATTTAGAAAAAAATTATTTTTAAGGTAGGACCTAAATTTGAAACTCACTGTATGAAAAATTCACTTATTTGGAACCTCTAGCATAAGGATCTGTTTAGACAATCATAGGCCTACACGCAGGTTCGTTAGCTATATTGTCTTTGAGCTTAGGAACGATTAAAGTCGTTGAATGATTTTCGAAAATTAGTAAGAAATAAGGTACGTTGTTGTTATCTATAACCCTGTGTCTAAATAAATAAATTCTTCAATTAGAGACGCTCCCAAAAGTAGGTGTTTATTATCACAAAATAATGAATTATGGTTAAACAATTAATTGTAGTATTGAAGCAATGTAATTATAATTATATTTACATTATCTTTCAGCAGTCAATTTCAAATTAATTTAATTAAAATATCATCGTATGGAAGGATAAAGAACTGAACCCAAGGAGAAACTGTTTGAGGACTTTTTATTGTAACTTTTATTTTACTTATTCCTTTAACCTAATAATTCTAGTTTGAAATGTTACTTTTAGTATTTTTATGTTATAATCAATCATCAACACCGACAAATTTATGAATGTGAAGGAAGGATGTGACATTTCAAGAAGTTACGAGTAAAGGCCATAGTAAGACAAAGGAACTTTAGTTATGTAATTTAGAGCATAAAAATTTAATATGTCATCCTCACCCTTGCTATTCCAATTATTTTAAAAGAAAATTAAATCTGTTGTTTGTTTATGATTATTTTCTAGAGGGAGTATCAGATAGAACAAAGTAACACCACGTAAGAAAGGTGGATTCACATGGTACAGTTTCTCTAATCTACATACTTAACATCTTGAATTTGTAATTGATACAAATTCCATAACAAATAAGAATGTAGGATTCTGATTATACGAGGGGTGCTGCGATTGTTTTGGGAATTGGTATTAAAACACAATGAAAATACAACAATAATGCTTCTATTATTTCTCAAAATATTCTCCCTTAAAATCAATACACTTTTGCATGCGTTCGAACAGGTTGTTGAAGCATTTTTTCCATTCCGAAGATGGTATGCTTCCACAGCATTTTCAGGTGTTGAAAAACGGGTTTCACGCATTTTATTTTTGACAAGCGGGAATAAAAAGCAACCAATTGGACTTAAATCAGGGCCTTATGGACAATGAGGCATTAATTCTACCTTTTGCCTCTTAAAATAATTGAAAGTTTGTGATGCTATGTTTGACGATGCATTGTCATGGTGCAAGATGATCCGACGTTTTGCACTAGTTTTTCTGATTTCATTGATGACTTACGGTAAGCAAATGCCTGCATACCAATTGGCATTGACCGTGCGATGATCCTCTAAAGCGACGGTAGCAACGTGAAACACTTCGTGAACGGACAACTTTTGTTGGGTTCAATTAATCTTGAAATACCCAAACACGCGTCTGTTGCTATGTTTCTGCTCATATGAATAAATCCAAATTTCGTCACATGTAATGATATTATAAACCTAATTTAAAGCACCACGGTTAAATTTTTTCAGCATTTCCTTGCTCCATTGAACACGAGCCACATTCAGAGCCTCCGTCAAATTGTGTGGAATTCATCAGGCACATAATTTTTCACACCTAAATGGTTATGCAAAATCATTGATGGTTGTTTCATGTCAATGCCAAGGGTCGATTCTATTTCACGGTAAGTCATATGCCGAACCATCTCAATCATCTCACGCACAGCATCAATGTTTTTTGAAACAACACTAGTCCGGGGACGACCTTCGCAAAATTCGCGTCTGAGACTACTGCGACCAAACATGATTTCTGAAAACCAGCGATAAATTGTCGTTTTGGATGGTGCATCATTACCAAAAGCCGAAACAAGGCGATCCATACATTGTTATTGAGTCAAATTACTTTTAAAGTCATAAAAAATCATTTCACGAAAATGTTCGCTATTTAATTCCATTTTTGTCGATAGTAGTTCATTTTACTTTTAAATGCAAACGTTACCAAACGATATTTTAATCAACTGTCAATGCTACATAACTTAAAAAATGTCAAATTTTGCGATCGTGCCATCTATGATTCTCTAACAACGACGGAAGTACTCGGTTCCCGAAACATGTGCAGCACCCCTCGTACCTTCTATTCAAACTATAACTAACTCACGAAAAGCCTTAAAGAGATTCTAGCCGAGGAATGGGAGATCTTGCGAGAAAGTCTGCCACTCTTAAGCAAATTTAATCTACCAACTAATTTTTGATGAATGAAAAGTCGTTCTAAGATCTTTCACAATAAAGTTTTCTGACTTATACTTCTCAAGTTGGACTTTTTAAAGTCAGTAACGGTCCTGCTTGTTTACATTTTAAGCGACTTTTGAGTGTTGAACGCCAGCAACATTTTGACGGCTACATATTTAGTCCCTTAACGGTAATTCATCCCGCAGCAAAAGATTATGCATTTCATTACTGGCAACCATCACATATTTGACAAGAACTGGGAAAGAATTTTCAAGGCACGGGTTTTATTTCTTATACTGAGGCCAGAAGTTGGTATAGAACAAAACAAATGTTGCGGTAGGAGTAGAGAATCTTGTAGTCAATTAAATGCCTGTTGAATCAAAATAGACATAATGGTGTGTTGTGTGATTTTTCGATTAAGCAACAACTGTAATAATAATAATAAAGCAAATTATATTTCAAAACTTTTTAACAGAGAACAATAATAATTATGGGAATTATTGAATACCACCTAAATACAAACAGTAGTTAATATATTCCAACAATTTGCGACTTCTATGTCATCTTTATTTATGAAGAGTGTATTCTAGTTAATGCTTCTAAATTAAACGTACAACCGAATAGCCTTGTCTCCAAATGAATTCAATTACATTTAAATTATACCAAACGTAGCCATATCGATTAGTTTACTCGGCCAAGACACAGTTTAACTTTTTTGGCATCCAATTATTTTGTTATTGATTAATAAATGAAATCAGAACATTGGTTAACGGTTTACTTTTTCAAAAGACTGTCATTGATTGCGTTTTTGTTCTATTTAAGAGCTAGATAAAGTAATTACACGATTTTGTTCCAGTTTCTTTTCTTGAAAGCTGTATAATTAATTAAAAAGACAACTTCTATCAAGAATTAAAGTAAATCGAAGCTAAAACTTAGGCTTTAAGTGTTTGTTTAGAGATAGTGGTTTCAATTTTCCCAATGTTTTAATTCAGAATGAATCATCTACGTGGAGCAATACCCAGAAATACATTATTTCATATAATACCCGCAGAATCCTCAAAATTAACGCACATATACCGGTTGCCAAAAAAGTCTGGAATATTGCAAATAACTCAGAAACGGTTTTATTATTTTTTATGAATATTTGCTGGTCGATACAGTAAAAAATAAAAATAAAATAATAAAAATAACCATAATTAAATTAGGACTAATAATTAAAATTAATATTGAAATAACAAATAAAACAATCAAAAAAATAAATCGTTCTAAATTCAAATCACCATACATATATTGCCCTCTATAATAACACATTATAGAAGAAATAAATAAAACAAATCCTATAAATATTAATGATATTCAATCAAGTAAAAAAGAAACATACAAATTAACAGAATTCAAATTTAAAACTCTAAATTCTAAAATTAATCTATAATCCAAAATCAAAAAATATAATCCAAAGAAAAAAGAAAGAAAAAAGAAAAAAAATTATAAATATATAAATACAAATTCAATTTTTCTCTAGCTAAAATTATTAAAACCCAACTCATAAAGTTAAATAAATTATAAAAAAGAATAAACAATCACACCCAAGAAAATAAGAAATTCTAGAATAATAATCAGTTAAATAAAATCTTAGAAAAAATAACTAATAAAACAAAACAAACAAAAAAGAAAAAAAATTCCATAAAATATAAAAAAATCAAGAAAACAGAAAAAAATAAACTTTATCATAATAATCCTAAAACCTTAAAATAATCACTTCCATACGAACGAACTATAAATAATATTAATGATAAACCCAAAACACTCTCACAAACTATTAAAGTTAAATAAATTATAACAAAATATTGTTCAATAAAATATAAGGCAAACTAAAAAATAATGAAAAATATAAACTTAAAAAAACAAACTCTATCATTACCAATATTGAAAGTAAATAATTTCTATTAAAAAAAATGATGTAAACCCAACAAAAAATATAAAAAACATTAAATAAATTATCATTATTTTAATAATTTAATAACAATATTGGTCTTGTAAACCAAAAATAAATAATATTTTTAAAATTTCAGAGAAAAGAAACCCCATCATTAATATCCAAAACTAATATTTTTAATAAACTACTCTCTGAAATCAAAATATTAATCACCATAATAATATTTTTATCTGGATTAACTATTATAACTACTCATCCATTAATAATAAGACTTGCTATTATTATTCAAGCAATTTTAATTGCTATATTAACTTCAATATTCACAGATAATTCATGATTTTCCTATATATTATTCATAATCATGATTGCAGGAATAATAGTTATATTTATTTATATAACAAGTTTAACTTTAAACAAAAAATTAAATTTAAAAAAAATTAATCTTATATTTTAAACCCTATTTATTATTTTCATATCCAATAATTCTAATATTTATTTAATTAACCAAACTCAATTAACAAACCAAATTTTAAATATAAATAATATAAAACTATAATTATGCATAAGAAAATTTATAAATTATCGTTTAAGAATAATAATATTATCAATAATAACAATAACAGCCTCAATTAAAATCACTTATAAAAATATGGCCCAATTTAACAAACATAATGAAAATAATTAAAACACTTACTAATTTCTCTACTCCTTCCAGTATTTCTTATTGATGAAATTTCGGCTCTCTCCAAATTATTACAGGATTATTTTTATCAATATTTTATTGCCCTAATAT
>JAHWXV010217286.1:0-12025 GCA_024586415.1 Phrixothrix hirtus | reverse complement strand
TCCCTAGAAATCAAAGATGGCCGGCAAAAATAACTAGATTTTCCCCAAATTCAAGTATTCCCGCCATAAAATCAAAGATAGCGACCGTTAAAATCCAATAGGGCCGCCAAAATTCAAATATTCCCGCCAAAATCCGGAGAAATTCCGTAGATTCCGCGCCAAAAGTCCCCAGATTTCCCCTATAATTCCAAGATTGCCGCTAAAATCCGGAGAAATTCCCTAGATTTCGCGCCAAAAGTCGTCATATTTCCCCTAGATTTCAAGATGGCCGCCAAAATCTGGAGAAGTTCCCTAGATTCCGCGCCAAAAGTCCCCAGATTTCCCCTAGAATTCGAAGATGGCCGCCGTGCTATATCCGCCATTTTGATTCAGTCCGTCATTTTTTTGCCGCACTCTGTATATTTATTTTGACGCATCTTATATATTTATTTTAAAGCACACTGTATATAATTTTTTGACGCACCCTGTATATATGTTTGCCGCAGGCGGGTCATTAAAAATGAATTAAAACCCGGTAAAACCGGTTTTTCAAGGTCGGGATAAAAGGGTAAGCCAGAACCCTCTATCTCCCTTTACTCATGAGAACTCGAAGAAGTGTTAAATTGTAAACACCTGCTAGTGTATTAATGAACGTAAATTAACGTACATAAACTTCTTAAAACAAAAATCAGTATGCAATGATGGTGAAATAAAATAATATAATAAAGAGTACACATGGAGATTGGTTTCTGAAAAAAATAATGCGTGTAAAAATATGTGCTGCTAAAAATTAAACGTGGTGTTGTAGAGAGAATAATCCTTTATGGGCAGACCTTCGAATCAAGTTTAACATTTGACATTCTTGTAAGAATTTAATATTTTAATTTGCATTATCAAAATTTGGGAAAATTCATAATTCCTATAAATGTAAAGGGTTCAGGTTGTAGATCAACCGCATATTCCTTTTTATCTCGCTTAATAAATAAATAGCGATGTTCAGAAATGCAATAGTATTTTTCCTTATTTGATGGATAAAACGTAATTTGTGGGAAATAAAGGATTCCAATCTCATTGTGATTAATAAAGCAGTCTAGAGAACGACTTTTAGTATTGGGGTATTGACCAAAGAGGGGCACATCTTGTTTATAAGGGAGGGTAAATTTTATCAATTGGTGGAGCAAGGTAAATTGTGCCTAATATTAACTAAATTAGCCAGGACAACAAAGAAAATACATGATTGTACAAATTTCCGTACTCTAATCATTAGTGGATTAAGCTAAGTAACAACTATTAAAGAGTCTCATAGTCTCATTGCTAAGCAATAGAATTTGTACTGGAGTTAGATGCTACGTCGATACAGTTTTGTGGATTTCAGTCTGGCAAACAGTGCATATAGTACAACGGTAGTTATAGGCTTTGAATCTCCTTTCACTTTAAAAAGTTTGTTTTGTAAAAATAAAGATTAAAGTATTTGTTAGACACTTTATTAGATTGTTCTTGTTTAATTTTACATAAAAAATCCTGGTGACACCACACGATTTCCTTTTACTTATTTTAAATTTAATTGTAAGTCATTCATATTAATTAAAAATCTAATTTATAGACCTAAAATAAAATTTTATTCTTTTATAACTGTTAGCCTTTGAGTTGCTTCACTCGCAGAATATGACTTCAAATTAGTTAATTAGCACTATAATTAACGAAAAACAGGCAAATATTTTCTCTGCCATACAAATAGGTTTCAGATTTTAAGTACTCTACTTATAGAGTATTTTAATAGAAACTATAATATCCTGAAAACATTTAAATGGTTTTTCTCCAATATGATTACAATCATAATATGCAATTTCATATCATTTAATTAGAATTATAATTAACTAAAAACATACAAATATTTCCTCCGTCATAAATAAATAGGCTTAATATTTATTAAAGTATTCTTTATATCTCATTAAAATTAGGAATTGTGATATCAAAGCCATCTTAAGCAGCACACGTTTCTATAGAACAATGGCAAGCAATTTATTGGCAAAAATGCAACATCTGGACTACCTAAAGAATATTTTTTATTTGCAAGGGACATTATATGTTTGATATTAAAGTTATATTGCAATTCTATATGCATACAATAAGTAATAATTTCATGTAACAGACCTAATACATATTTTACCACCAGTTGAAAACATACCTTATAGAATTAAGAATTTACAAGAATGGAATGTAAATGCAACAGAATAAGAAATATTTTAGTAATCACTACATAATCGTTATTTGCTAATTATGATTATATTATTTAAACTTTTAGGTTATATTTTGTAAATGTAACTCAAAGTCTACGGGGCTGAGAAAGAGATGTATGTATGTCTAAAAGTTCTTTGGGATTACCTCGTCTATGTAGGTAAACGCCAATGGCATTGTATGCCATAAAGTGTACATAAAACTAGAAAATATGACAATTTCTCCACTGGATAAATATATGAAGAGGCCTATAATAAAGACACAAAGGAATTTCGTGAACTTCATTTATATAAATGCAGTCGAGTCCAGACAATGGAGAATAGTATGCCTGTGTTGATTATATCTTCTATCCCTCGATAGCTAGTTATAGGAGAAATTTGTAAAAAAGTTGTAATTAGCCAAAACAGTATTTGACATTTTGAAAACCCCCTATTGTTCTTTAGAAATGTGAAGGTGTCAGTGACGATTCCATTTAAATATTATAAATATTAATAATCTGTTGATTTTCATAAGGCAGTATAAAGTACTTTTACTGAAAAACCTTATCTTCAAATCATATCAGATCGAAAATTTATTTTCAGATATTTTTCTAATAGAAGATAATTTAGTTTTTTAAATAATGTGTGGCTAGGCGGGCAGCCGTTGACTGCGTATTAGAGCGTCTTTCACTTCCTGTGACCGCTACTAGACGGCGAGTACGACATGATGTTGTGTTACGTAACAGGTTCGCCCATCTTAAATTTGTCGTATGATAGGAAAACCTTCGATAACATCTTAATACCAAATATCGACGAAAGGTCCTTTAAATTACAAAGAGGTATCCTCAGTTTTAAAATTAGCTTTTACATAAACGAAATATGTTATACTGACCACAGAGACATTTTGATGAACGGAAATCTTTACTGAATTCAGTCTGCACCTCCATTTTCCGCTTTCGCTACGAACAACATTATATTACGTAAATGAAATCAGTCTTTAGATTACTCCAAATCCCGTAAAACGCTACATTGTCTGTGCCACATTATCTATGCAGGATCTACCTCTTCGCTTTGTACACTAAATATCTTCGCAACGTTTTAAATGTATGTATAAAGACTAAAGTTTATCAACATGATTAATTCTTTACAAATGCAAAACAGATTACAATTCTTCATTTTTAGTATAACTGAAGGTTAGCTAAGCTCCTCTGACTTAATTTCTATAATAAATTTCAGAAAAATGTTTGCATTAATGGTAAACAAAATCATGGCGTGATCAAGAACATTAACTTGAATTTTAATAAAAGTTATTGGTTTTGCAATAATAGGTTATTAATGTAGTTTGCAAGGAGTTTCAGTAAAAAAAACTGACATATTATTAGTGTACAGCGAGTGCTTACGAATTACAAGAAAAACGTCGAATTATATGCTAAATGTCATCCTGATCGCAGCTATCCCTAAGATGGATCATTTGTGCATACGCTCTGATCATTTGAAGTAGCATACGTTTTGATATATAATGGCAGTCATCTACTAGTATAGAAATTGATAAAAATATAAAAATGGTGAAGATTTCTCTTATACATTCGTAGTCTGATATTCTAAACGAACAGAATAGCAACATAAGTGGGAAACTGTACGGGTGTAAATTTTTAACAATAGTAACACTTGAGAGATTAGTCAATACAAAAATCGCATAACCTAACAAAATTGTAGGTAAGAAAACAAAGATTTGTGTTTTAAAATAGCGCGTCAAAATCGCTCGCGATTTCACCCTCGTGAGGAACGGTTGTCAGCACGAGATAGACCTGGTTTGCTTGTTATTTTCTTATAAGCGGGATTTGCATGTTTGAATAGCACACCAAGTATATCTCATGCTGACAATACCTAATGTAAGTGACTTTGATTCATTTAGAATTTCAAACTTTTTCAAACCTTTATATTTATATCAATTCCTATACTAATAGATGACTCTTACATTATACATCATAATATAGCCGCACTTGCTATGTGCTTATATGTGAGATTTGCATTTTCGAACAGCGCGCCAAGTCTATCTCGTACTGACGATCCTTAAACGTTTTCTTTGGTTGCATACAAATTTTTGTTAGGTTATGCGATTTTTATGGCGACTAGTCGTGCAAGTAGCCACATTGCTAAAAATTTACACTTGCAGGGCTTTTCACTTCTATTCACTTAGAATTTCGAACCACGTTCATATAGGTGAAATCTAGATCCTTTTTATATTTACCTTATGTTTGTTCAGCTGTTTTCCTTATTTTTATCTAGGTTACTTTGTAAATTTCTTTCTCATATTCATTATACAGTAAACCTACGTTTGTGCATATCGTTATAACCTAAACAACCTCTTTCTAACTAAAAAATAAAACTACTTCAATTTAAAGAAATTGCAGTTAACTTGCGATTAGACCGGAAATAAGGAATTGCATAGTATACTGCGTCTTTAAAGGGCAAATCATTTAATAGATTTTAGACTTTACTTATCAAAATGTAGTTTTGACTCTAAGTGGTACTATTATAGATGATGTCAGTGGTTTCAGTATGCTTGCAGTATTTATACTTGGAGCAAATTGTAATCGGAAAAACGCGTTATTCGTTGTCACTATTTCAAAATATCCAGCTAAAATTATTAATTTACTTTTGAACACAATTATTCTAAATATCCAAAGAAATCCAGTATAATTAATTATTATTCTAGCAAAGAACAGCTTCTTCAAGATGACCTTCATCACCACTATGTGAATTCTTTAGGTTTTCTCCGAGCTATATTGAATACATTTTATTAATTAGACTGAAAAGCGAGATGTTCGCCTTATGAACACATCAAGGTGATATGTCCTTGTCATCTTTCCACAAAAAGAAAGTATTGAAATTCCTGGTCATTGAGTTGAAAGCATGAAAAGACATTGTGGGAGAGACATTTACTAAGGTAAAAATTCAGGGAAAGCAGCTGGGATGCTTTCTTTGTGCTTCTAATGTGCTAGCAAATACATACTTGCCTAATTAAACCTCTATCATCATTTAGTTCACTACACTGTTAAAGCCACCAACAATCAAATTATTTATAATTAATTCATTTCGCAATTACCTATATCGTTGTATAAATTAATTTATTATTGCACACAAAAGTTAAAATTACAAAATTATTCTAAATGAACTGGCGGCGGTTTCGGCTACTAAAGCGTCATATTTAAGGAACAGTGCATGTTATATTCCTGTATGTCCTTAAATCTAAATCGTAGAAATAAAAAATACGTAAGAGTAAAGTAGGTAAGATTTACGTCACATACAGAGGAAAATTTGAACTCTAGTTAACGGCTAATAAATTCTAATTCCGTTAATCAAACAATAAAAATTCGAATATTTTCGACACGAGATGGAATCTAATAAAAGACCTGTAGACGTCAAAAAACTTTTTCATCAAGACACTTTTAATTAATGTGTCCTCTTAGTAAACTAGACCCATTGTAACAATATTGTATGAAATAAACGCATTACTAGACATACCAATTAATTTTGAGGGCGAGATCCGGTATATACAATAAATTAATAGTCAGTCGCTAACAGACATAGTTAGTTTGTTGTGTTTCAAAAATCGAAATCGATTTAAGAGGATCTTCATCGAAGGATATAGGTGACGGAGATTCTTATCAATAATGGTCAGTTTATTATTACTTACTAGTGCACGAGTGTATCAAGATAAAATTAGACATATATGTAATTCAATGCATCTTTCGTACATTCACTTTAAGCAAAGATAGCTGTTGTGTCCATTCATTGTCAAAACTGTAAATTAATTAGAGGTAGTATTTAATTACAAAGGTACCCTTTAATGATTATAATGCTTAAGATAAGTACTTACTACTTGATCTGACTACCAATTTAAATTTTTTAGAACATAACAGCGCCTATTGAAAACCAATTACATTGGTACATTTAATTGTTTAAAGTGACAATAATAATAGTAATGTCTATTGTGTATATATAAATAATAATAATATAAAAAGGAATAAAAATATAATGAGTATACACAAAAGGTGGGAATTCGACGAAGTCGGTCTTGCATTCCACCTAAAAACTAGACAATTAAATGCAGTAAGTAAGGTAGACGTCATATTAAAAATCTATATAGCCTACTCAATTTAATATTATTGTGAAATATATGAATAATTAATGCATTCATACGCAACTTACAATTGAAGCTTTTGCGAAATAAGCAATTCTTTAATTACTAATTTAAATTTGTTTGAAGAGCAATTTAAATAATCATATACCTTGTTCAATAGATATGGAGCCGTGTAAGAAAAACAACCTTTATATTTTGAGGTTTTGTGTTTGGGGATGAGATAAGTAGCATGCCGTATATTGATTTGATGCAGATCTGTGCGTTTGATTATTAATTTGTCTAAGTAGCCGGGACATTTTTGATGATGAAGTTTCCAAAGGAACGTTGCTAATATGTGAAACATTCTTTCTTCAGCTTTTAATTCAGATATATGTTTGTAGATAGGAGTGACATGATTGGTATATGGTATTGAGGGGACGAAACGTATGCAATAATTTTGAAGTTTTTGTAAATTCTTCTTATTATAGCCAGTTAAGAAATGATAGTACACGGTAGAGCAGTAATTAATATGAGGGTAAATTAAAGATCTGACTAACACAAGTTTGGTGTTTTCATCTAATTCGTATTTAAGATTATATATAGATTTTAGTTTAGACATACCAATACCAGAAGCATGATTGACATGTAGTGAAAAATCGAGATTTTCATCAAAAATTAGGCCAACATTTTTCGAGGATTGTGTTCATTTCATTTTGATGTTATTGATGCACAATCGGTATTGCTCATAATTAACATATTTTCTAATACTTTTGTCGCAAATACACATAGCTGTTGTTTTTTCAGGATTTATGCATAGCTCATTATTAGTGCACCAATTTGAAACATTTTCTAAATCAGCATTAAGTTTGTATATTGCAAAAGGGATGTTTTTTGGATCACAAGAGATATATATTTGTAAATCATCTGCATACATGTGGTACTTAGAGAATTTAATTACAGAGGGAAGATCCGAAGTAAAAATGGAAAACAAAATCGGGCCCAGAATACTACTTTGGGGTACCCCTGAAGTAGTTTCTTGTAAAGCTGATCGTTGGTTATTATACAGAACAGATTGAGTCCTGTTTCGTAAGTACTTATTAAACTACTCACACGTATTTACATGAATGCCTAAGAATTTCAATTTTAGGATTAATAGATCAAAGTTTACCAGATCAAAGGCATTACTTTGATCAAGTAGAACAAGGAAAATGATCTTAGAATTATCTATATTACGAGAGATATCATTAACCAGCCTTAATAGAGCTGTTTACGTGCTATATTTGCTTCGAAAACCTGATTGAAAAGTGGGGAGTATCTTTTTTTTACTTAAATATGTTTCTATTTGTTTGGCCACAAGTTTCTCAATCACTTTAGAAAAAACAGAAAGAACGCTAATGGGGCGAATATTTGTGTAATGCGCTGCATTATTTGTTTTAGCGATGGGAATAATTGTTGCCTTTTTCCAATTTTAAGGAAAATTCTGCGTGTTAAAAGATTCATTAATTATGTGTATTAGTGCATCTAAACAAAAAGGAAGAACAAGGTTAAGCATAGTAATATTGATACCATCCGCGCCCATGCTTTTGGATTTAATACTTTTAATAATACTATAAATCTCATGTTCAACAACATTTTGTAATATAAATTCCGTCTGATGTAGGTTACAAATATTATATTTATTAACTGTTATGTCCGGTATCTTTTGATTGTCTGCAACGTTAAGGAAATGATTATTTAGGTCATTGGAAGTTGTATGGCTTAAAAATATCTATTCATTTGAATATTACGGTACGTATATTCTTCATAAACTAATATTTTATATAATGCACTATTAGAAGTTCCGAAAAAATCTATTTCAAATTTTCCAAATTGCGCCCTTCCTAAACAAAGGGAGATAATTTCTTTATTTTGTGAATGTACCGAAGAAACCTTGTATTTATCACCTTGTATAAAGTACACAAATTTCGACGCCTACTTAGAATTTTATTTTAAAATACGGTTAGCAGTTTATTTTCTGTCATTATCAAATACTGTATAAATATTTTAATATTTCTCGAACAATTCACCATATTTTCTAAAAATGGTATTCATATAATTTGCTTTACATATTTACTCATTTCAATGTATATTTCATAGAATGTTTTCGAACTAACAATGGCATTAAAACAAAAAGTAAAACAATGAAGACAAAATGCAAATAATAGAATGTATTCAAGGAGAGCAACAATTATAATTAAAAATCGTAACAATTGTTTATAAAAATGTAGAGATGCAACCCTAACGGTCTCGCTAATGGTGAATTCTTAAATGTGAGGATTCTTCAAGTGTTATACTCAGCTAATAAACGAGTACATTACGTAAGCCCATTTTACTTTTGCAAGGAGATTTTTATACTAAGGCAGCCCATAGAAAATGGTGTATTTACTTAGTCACATAAATTAAATGACCAAACTTTAATAATTTGTATTAGAAGGGATCATTTGGCTGTACTCTTTATGATTCAAATGTATCAGCTTCGCATGAAATCTTATAAAGTTACAAGTTAGTCGGTTACATTAACGTACAAAAGTAAGTAAAGGGAATCGCTGTAAACTTACTTTGTGGTAGATAGTAGAAGGCGTTAAATGTAAACTTTAGAGATATTATATAGAAACTGTAAAAACGTAGCGATACACGTACAAAATTATAAACTATGCCTCCCCTTCGTTAAAAACCGAATTGATATGTGAAAGTTGTGACAGAAATAAGTTACAACATAAGAATATTCTACAAAACAGCAAACATTTCAATTTACATATTTTATTATTTGTTTACAAATTAATAACCATACATTACAAGATGAACGTTATAAAATTTCTCATTGTAAGTTAAACTATAAATAGTACAAATTGATAATTCAAAAACGTTTATCTTTAGGTACAATATTATAAATTTATAATTAAGGCATTTAAAAATGAAAAACGAAAATTATATTTTAAAGTATTAAGCGCCTTTTAACACATTTTTAATTAAAATAATTTTATATTAAGCGACGTTTCTACTTAGTAGGTCATGAAGGACACCGACAATATATTGTTAGCCGAAATATTTAGCAAAATAATTGATAACCTTAAAGTATTTTTTATTCAAATGCATAAATAAGAGGATAGCTTTGTGACATTAATTACGACCACCGGCGTAGTGAGTTTTCTCTGGCGAGGGTAGCTACAAAATTTTCCTAACAAAGAAAATCATATCCCAACAAGAGTAATACATAATCATCATTTCATGCAATTGTACAAAACAAACGATGTCTTGCGTCGGCGTTGCGTCTGTAATATAGGTGGGGGAGACGCAGAATCGCGTAACTAGGCAACCGGAAATCGTTGCCATGGTAATGTCTGCCAAAAAACACTCGCTACAAAGGAACGGGATTAATAGTCTCACAGATAATGTGCGCCGGTGTTTCAAATGACGAAATAAATGTGTACACTTTTGAGATCGCACGTCTAACAGATGTGACCGTAACACCCGCTACCCGTGGTACCTTTAGGAGTTGTCTATTTCAGCTTTATCTATATGCGCGTTTCTATGCTGTATTAATATAGCTTATACACCTGCAGATACCCCTTTCACAGATTACAGCACGCTTAAGGCTAGAAACCTATTCGATTATATCTGACCTAATTCCAAATATTTATGAAATTTACTACAATGGAAACATGATCCCTGTTAATTAAGTTGTGTAATGCTCGGAAAGTTCAGCTTAATAAAGCTTTCGGGGCTATTATTATACAGTATTACTTATTGATAATTTTTATATATTACATTAGGGCGAATTCTTTGTTACTAATATCGGAATTTATAATTTAAGAAGTATAATAGATCTTAGCAATTGCGTGAAAGTAGCGCATACGCCTTTGTTGTTTTTATGATGGTTTCCAAACGCTACCAAAATTGAAGCAGAACTCATAAAAGAATCAATATATAATGTAGCGTATTGTTTGCTTTTACGGCGGAAAAATAGAATTTAAATATTGTCTTTAGATTTGCTTAGTATAAAATAAATAGGACAAAATAAATAAAAACATTTATTCTATATATGTGTGACAATTTTTATTTAACATGAACTTTTGGATTAAATTCTATGTTAACCTACTGTAGCTTTTTGTCCTATTTTTTATTTATTACTGCATGTAATTCTGATATTCTGGCTTTCTTATGACTCATAATTTCACTTATTGCGAAATGAGGTGGTATTAACGAGTTTTTTCTACAAAGATTAATTTTGTGAAATTCAAGGTTTAGAAAACCAAGTAAATTAAACTTATTTTATTTTTCTAAAAACTTGTAAAATAAAGTAACGGTATTTTAAACCCTAAAACCAAAAATTGTTTCACTAATAATAAAAGACAGGGAAAGGTTTAAAAATTAAAAATAACTTTTGAATTAGTGCGACGTTAGCAAATTGCAACAAAAAGAAAATTTCGAATGTAAGAGAAATAAACAGTTTCCGGATGTACCGTAGCAAATTGTATTTTAAAGGAGTCTAAGGAAGGTTCTTTAAATAATAAAAAAAGGAAAATACTTAAAAAGCAAATGTATCCTAAAAAAACATACTAAGGCATAAAAAACTATACGAAAGGCAGATTTAAAATCTACTAACTAGAAATAGAAGAATTATAAGTTTGAAATGCAAACACTTAATTCGCCAAGAAAAGCATGTGGAGGTTGCTATAGAAAATTAATAAAACACAAGACAACAGAAAAATGAGTTCTTTCTCGTGCAAGTGTTAGCGTCACTAAAACTAATAATAATTAAGACTTTTAAATAATGTACTAGTTTAGTTGCAATATTTTACACTATTTTATATCATTCAAAGATGAAGTAATAATTAATTGTCTAGAGAAAAGCACTGCCTAGAAGCGTTCGCAACGAAAGGAAACACAATTCCGCATTAATGTTTCCCCGCACATCAACAAGGCGCAGTCTTAAAAAAAGTCATGTCAATCTTCCTATAAAAAATTTAACGTGTTAAATATTGTTTCTACCGCGGCTAAGAATGCAATCAACCAACGTAGTTTTAAGTGATTATTACTTAACCAACAAAATAGGTATGCATACTAATGACTGCTATAAATACAGTTTTTATAGAATACTAACTGCCATGTGATCAAAGCGAAATTTTAAATACAATTTTATTTAACCAGAAGATTATAATTAAGTGGGTTATTACTATTAATAATTAACTGACCCGTAATTTTCTTAATAAATGGGTTACTTATATGTTGGTGTCACTCCAAAAGTTGGATTGAAATTTAAAGTATCGCAGATATTTGCGTTTATTTGTAAAAAAATACAGAACAGTTACAAATTGGATGAAGTTTTCTCTACTTCTACTTTTGTCAGTGCTTATATTAATAAGCTGCTTATAAATAAATGTTGTTACCAGACTTCGGTGTACGGCAGTGCTTCAAGTACCGTTCTTTTAAAGATTATTATTACGTAAAATTATTTCGTAAATTTAACGTATGGCTACTAATACATTAATTGTTTCATAGAAAAATTTTGCGTATCGCTACTCTAATCGTACTTTATTTAGTCTTGTTTTTTCAGAGTTCAATAGACAATCATAAACAATTATAAAATATCATCCTATTTATCCTGCTGATTTAGATCGAATTTTAGATGAAATCTTAGACTAGTCAGATACCGCAATAAGTT
>JAHWXV010217231.1:0-13375 GCA_024586415.1 Phrixothrix hirtus | reverse complement strand
TAAACTAATTAAAGTTTTCTATATATTCAAGCTACTCTTCAGATTTATTTACGTTATTGCCCAATAGATGGCTATATGAATTAAACTTAAATAATTTATAATTTATTAGATTTCTATTTTATAATTATGTTCAATTATACCTTAACCACTAGATGGCCATACTTGTTCAGTATTTGTATTTATTTAGATTTCTTGACCTGTGTTGAATGTACAATCAACTCACAATTTCAATCATATGTTATTATGGTCTATTTTTGATTGCATTCTTTTTCTATGCTAAAATATTTAATTAAAATTGTTTTAAGGGATTGTTTTATGGGTTATACATTTTAGTATATGTACTAATTCATAATTTAAACTACATTAGTTAGTTAAATCATGATTTACTGATCTTGTGCAATATTAATCGTCACTACATTTAATTTTGAAATGATTTATAATAATTAATTAAATTTTTTTTCTACTTTTATAATTTATATAATGATAAAAATTTTAACCTTTAATGTCATGTAAGTAATTTTATTGTACTGTTATTCTTAGTTTTAGTTGTATTATTTTGGAGTACTCTGATGGAGACTATAAATTACGAATTACGAATTACGGTCATTCCCTTTACGATGTACATCTAGAAAATTATTCACCTTTTAGTCCATATTTATTAAGACGTTTTTCTTCTCTAATTTAGTATTACGATCTTGTAAACTTTATAATACCTTTACAACACTCCTACTTAAAGAGGTAGTTTACTCTTGTTAAGGTGGTATAAATATATAGGACACAACCTAACAACACTCTTAATCTTACTGCAGAACGATGCGTGCTAAAAATAGAATTGCTTATAGATCCCCTTAATTAAACATGTAGATAGATTTTTTGACATACAAACCAATAAATATAAACAGTTAATTATTACACAATTATTATTAAAAGGAGGCTAGACTAACATAGAAATAAATAAAATTAAATATAAAATATAAAATATAAAATATACTACAAAAAATCAAATGCTTAAGGAAACGAAAATTAAAATCACTTAAACTCGCATAAGTTGTTATAAATAAAGAACAATACGAGCAAAAATTAAGGTTATTTTACCAAAAATCAATTTATATAACAGCGTCAAAAATGGCCAATTCAAAAATCGGCATCTTAATTTTTGTGTTACTCAAAAATATCCATGTATATCTAACAAATAGGCAAATTTCGTGATTGATGCAACTCATAGTGTAGTTACACTTCGTCTTGGATAATTTCTCAATTTAAAGGATTGTCCTAATTCACCTAACACAACTAGTGCTAACCCACCCCTTCTCGACACAGTTAGCTTGTATACATCTATTTCTCAAATAGTAAAGTTCAAAATATTCAAGATGCTTGTTTTAGGTTGTCAGAAAATTTGTATGTATGTGCGGCCAAGAAAACTTATACAGTTGTTTTATATAGCAAAAATTTACTTGATGTCATAAAAATCAACAGATACATATGCAACTTATAGTTTTTAGGTAATCCTTAAGCATGTTTAAAACCAATTTATTACGTAATATAAACCAACTAAAACAAAATGCCAAATGTATTATTTATAGATTTTTGTGTAAGAATAAAAATGAATGCCTTGTCACATTTTATTAGAAAACAAACCAATCGGTTTACAGTAAATGAGAGAAATCTGAGTAGCAGCCAATCAGTTAAACTTGCTAAGACTGGAAGCAGAATTGGTTTTCTATCAATAACTAAAGTATAAAAAATACCGATGACCGTAATGCCGAATAAACACTGAAGAAAATCGAGATCTTTTCGCCAATACTATAAAAGAATAGTTAATTAAAATCCTACACATTTTGCAAAAAAACTGTTGCTAAATGTTGATCGTTATTTAAGATTTGTCTGGAAAATAAAGATTTATGTAGAACTGAGATTTTTCACAAGGGTCGTCGAGACGCAGTAGTTTGTCATTTATCTTGCGTTGTAAATACTTTTACAAATACTGTTCTTTCGGTTCGTTGTAAATAGAAATTTATTTTAGTTCTAGTGTTTAATAGAAACAGTTTCTTACTTTATACAATCATTAAATCTTAGAAAATGGTTTGATGTAGAATTTTTAGTTGTCTACGTATATTTATGTTATCTTAGAATGATTTATGGTGTCACTAATGGCATCCATTAAGGAGAGTGTTCTAAACTATTAAAATTTTCATCAAATACACGGTAATTAGTTTATTATATTCACAATTTAGTTCTGTAAAATAAAAGGCGGATTTGTAATACTTCACAAATTAAAAAATGATTAAAAATAAAAGATGTGGTATTAAGTCCATGTTAAGTTTTTGATAGAATAATGGTCCTGCCAAGGACAGTGTGTGTTTATTTCTTTCCTACAAGCTTTTCGTGACAGCTAATGTTTTATTCGATTCTAGTTAAAATATAAAATAACAAAATTTCCTATTAGGAGTCTATTCATAAGTTAAAGGGTTGCTCTTTTAATATTCTTTTTAAGTTAATTTATCTATTTAGTAAAATGCGATTAACCTATTTTATGTATTAATATTGTAATAAGATACGCTTAATTAAAAATTGTGATATAATTTTCTTAAAGTTAATTTCTTAATGGAAATAAAAAACTCATTAAGGTATATAATTAACGAGGTGTCTAAGGAAGTTTTATTGCCCTACATGATAATAAATATTTATCTTTAAATTAACGTATTTTCTTTATAAGAGTTTTTAGAGGAAAAGGCGTTTGTTGCACCGAACCTTATAATTATGAATTTACAAAAGTTAAATTAAGTATATTTAAATTTACATCAAACTTTTCTTATTTATTTGTATTTTTATATGAAATGGTTGTTCCATCTCATGTATAGAGTAGTCACTACTTCGAGATTCCTGTATGTGTTAAAAACAAATTATTTACATTCAATTTATCTGCAATTAAATTTGATAAGGTGTTATTTATGTTTTATTTCTTGATGGCTTTTAGTTTGGATAAGAATGGGATTTTACCAGAAGAACAACAAGATCTAATCCTTAAAGTGGAATTTTATAATTACGATTTTCAAAAGTGAATCACCCCTGATTTATCTATTTACATATTTAGATAGGTTTTGATTATATTAAAATGAATTATTAACTAGCTAAATTATTTGCAGTTTTATATACACCAAGGAGAATAAGTAACGAACAGAGTACTTGTGAGGGCTATATTTAATTTGGGAAACAATTCTAACGACCTTCTACCAGTTATTTTAAGAAAAGACTGGGACATTTTTTGGAAACAGACGAGATAATGCACTGATAATATCATTGAATTGAAGTTATCATAGCTTCATTGCCGTTAGGATGGACAGATAGAAATTCCGACTTTTACTGCTATTTAACGTTTGCTTTAAAAACTACATTAGGATACTCACATGAAAATTTAATCACAAAACGCATTCACTTAATGAGAAAATTAAACATATATGTTTAGAATAAAGATGTTATTTCATTAACATACAACTAGTTGCTAAAAAGATCACTATTATTAAATGTAGGTAGATTTTTAAGTATCTTTCATTTAGTGTCCGACGGCATTTTTAAATACTTCCCAACGTTATGACCTCGAATATAATCTCATTAATATTTTCGTTGCGAATTGTAAAAATTATTTGCTTCAAATTGGTGAAACATCATAAACCAACTATTGTAAGTAATTTATGATAGCCACTAAATCGAACAAGCGGAACATGGAAAAAAAGGCAGCCGCGTTGGTATCGATTTTACGCTTTAGATATATTGCAAGCTGTGCCAGACAACCTACAAAACAATTTTGACTACCTGCTTCGAGATTACAAATTCGTTATGGAGGCTAGCACCTGTAGCAAATTACTATACTCAATTAAGGAACAAAAGTCAAAATGTTGGTAAAAACCCTTCATGAAATGGAAGCCGAAATTGCACGATTAGTTACGTTAACATATCCAACAACTTCGGCGAGTTTCACCCAAAAGGTTGGGATACTAACGTTTATTGGTGGTCTTCGAGCTTCAGAAACACACGAGGCCCGCCCAAAAGATCTTACTGGAGCATTGGCTCATACATTAGAATTTGAAGCAACGACACAAGTTTCTAAGAAATATGCTCGTGTACGGACTATGGGAGAAATCCAGAATCACGCTGAGAGCCTGAAAGAGACAATTAGATGAATACTTAAGGCTCAAATGCTAAGTGGACTATGTTAAAACTGTGTACATCTTGAGAGAAATTGCACAGAATTGAGTAGCAGTCCCATCGATAATACAGACTATCAGGAACATTATATTGGAAGGAACCACTATAATGATAATGTCTACAAGACTGTAGATAATTGCTATCGGCTGGGATCAAAAATTGAAGAACATGTAGAACGTACCACTACTAATAACCATCATTGGGACCTGAAGAAAATCATGTAAATCGGAAGTTGTTTCTGAAATCAAAGAACGATGATAGAACATCTATATATCAAGAAGTAGCCCAATTTAGCAGTGTCAATGGGCTCAATAGAATCCTTCCAAATCCAGTACGGTCTTCTGAAGAGAGTCCTGGAGCATGAAGATGAAACTGAGAGACAGAATCAGTTAATAATTCCATAAAGTAGTGGCAGACACTGCGTCAGCCGTATGATCCACTATCTGCTCTGCCACATCACAGGTAGTTACAGTAACTGAAACATTGATAAAGGAGCTCTTCAGCATTTTGCAATTCCATGGGAATTGTATTACAGCCAAGAACGAAATTTTGAGTCGACTTTATTCCATAGCCTTTGTGAATTGTTAAAAATACGGAAGATGAGGGCTACTACCCTTCATTCGCAGACAGACGGAATGATAGAGCGCACGAACCATACCATGGAAAAATATTTGGCAAAGGTAGTCTCAGATCATCAACGAGATTAAGATTAATATTTACAACTATTCCGAATAGCGTATCAATCGACAGTACATAAGACAACATGCGAGACCCGGGCCAGAGTGTTTTGGGCGTGAAATAGAACTACGTATGATCTGGAGTTCGGCAATAGGCATGTTGAAGAGAAGAAGCCGGAAGTTCTCGTAACTGTTTTGCGGTATAGCAGATGTTTCATTAGTTGAATACATGGTTAAAGGCATTACAATTAATTAGTGTTAAGGTTTATAGACAGACGATTCGAAATTTAAAGGCAGCCATACAAGAAAGGAGACCGAATTTTGAAGAGAGAAAATTTTGATTTTGCATATGAACTACAAGGCACATAAAGCACGAGCAATTCAATGCATTATCGAGCCATGTGAATTCACTAAGTTTCAACATTTAGAGTATCGGTAGTACAGATTTGTTTAAAATTTTAAAAAACACATTAGCAGTAAAAAGTTTTCTTTCAGCATGAGGTCAAATGTACTACACGTGGATATTTTGAGGGCTTTTCAGAAAATTTTCTGAAGAAATACAGCTGCTGGACCAAATTTGTAAATTTTGAAGGTATTTATGTGCGTATGTACATGAGAAAAATAAAAGTTTTCAAACTTCTGCACCCTTTCTTTCGTAGGTAGGAAGATTATGTAAAAATACGTCCTCGCATTTTTCAACTACCTTCCCAGTGCTCCTCAAAATATAACTGTATGTAGTATGTATGAACCCACATTATTTGGGTTAACGTAAATACACTCAATTTTGAGGAGCTGCAATATTCTTACATCCGTTTGTTACTAAAATATTTGTGCTCACAATCAGAGCAATTTTTTTCAGTTATTTCTTACACATTCGCTGAAATTGTGAATAAGTGCATTTTCTAGAAGGAAAGAGTGTTTAACAAATAAATCTGGAATAATGGGTAATTTTTAAATATAGCGGAGCTATTTGATTAATTATGACTTAGAGAAGTTTATACAGGGTATCTTATATATAAGACCCATCCTTTAACATAGGCGTACATGGACACTTAATGAACACAAATCTAAAAAATTTTAATTCAACTCAAAAGAATAAAGCAGAATTTTTGAAATCACCTAAATTTGCTTTTTTCTAGAAAATTCTTATTAATTATAAATAATTTGTGAAATAATTATTAAAAAAGTTGTTCGTTAAGTATTTAAAATTGATATAAGTTTTAATTGTAATAGGTATGCATAAGATTATAGCCTGTTTGATCCTCATTAATTTGTATAAAGGATATGTACTACTGCTTAAAAATTCGCTCAAATTTGCTTGAAATTTATTTACTATTTTAATTTTGAGCTCTTTTGACAAAATTTAAATTATACACAACACGATTTATTATACATATCAATAGTGTTAAGGCACTTATCAAAATGCAGTTTAGATTTAAAAATGTGATAATTTCAACGTTCATTACATTAAATCAAAGATTGTTTATAAATTTTGTGTAAAATTTTACATTGTGTTAAACGGCTTTTAAAGTGGAACTTATTTAAAAAATGTTTCCTTTTTCAAGAACACAATTGCGAATAGCTTAAAGTAAATTTACTACTTTGGAATTTTGAAGTACCATAAGACTCGTTGTTATTTTAAATGTGCACAATTAAAAGATGATAAGAAATTTTAAGGAAGAAAATCAAATATGCATTTTTAAACAGTAATTATCTATTTAATACAATTACGGATATTTAATCACCTGAGATATATGAAATTGTAAGCGTCACAATGTTGCTAGACACTTACAGTCGACAATTCATTTATTTTCAGATACAGTAGACCAAGTTAAAAAGCACGGGCGAACTGAAAACTTTAATTGAAATTAATTCGTAAACTATAACATATGGTTTATAAACTTTTTTGTAGTGTATCTACTGTTAACGTAATGCTCGTTATTTTGAGACACTCGGCATAAATGGATTTGCCACAGCCAGACGTTTATTAAAAAACACTGCAATTAAGCAGGGGCGTTTCGTAATTATAATGTATATATATAATTAAAAGTTTTCTTAAAATCAAGGAAGATATTAGCAATAAATAATAGTAGGAGGGGCACTATTTATATTGTGAGCCTAATAATAAATCATTTATTTATTGTTTTTCAAAATATTCTCCCTTGTGATATGTACACTTTTACATTCTTTAGAACCAGTTGTCAAAACATTTATGCCATTCTGTTTGAGACATCTCTAAAACATGATTTTCGGGCACATCGACGGCTTCTTCTCCTGAAGAAAACCGTTGTCCACACAATTTATTCTTGACGCTCGGAAACAAGAAAAAGTCATCGAGTGCCAAAGCAGAACTGTACGGCAGATGGACCATTAATTTGATTTTTTGAATGTACAAATAATCGGTTGTTAGCCGAGATGTGTCGTGATGCAGAATGATCCTGCAGCGCTTGTTTGTTTTCGTTTATTTCCTGAAGACTTACGGCAAACAAGTGGTGGTATACCGTTCAGAAGTGACCGTTTTACGTTCCTGTAAAGGCACTGTTGCCACATAAGCAGTTTTTCTGAAAAAACAGACAACCATCTGTTTCGAAGTGCTTCGAGCGCGAACAAATTTTATTGGGTTTGGTTCATCTTGAAACACCCATACAGTCGACTGCTGCTTACTTTTTGGCTCATACGCATATATCCATGATTCGTCTTTTGAAGCACTGCCACTGTATTTAGTAAGCATTTGCTTGCACCAATCGACACAGGCATCTTCTTCAGATGTTTTCAAATTATGTCGGATCCAACAAAAACAAACCTTTTGCACGGCTAAATTTTCATGCAATATTTTATATATACTGATCAAACTAATATATAAGGTTGCCTCAACCTCACAGTAAGTCACAGGACGATCTTGCGTTATCAGTTTTTGCACAGCATCAATGTTTTCTGGCACAACAACTGATTTTGGACGACCTTCGCGACTTTCGTCGGTGAGCAAACGACGGCCACGATTAAACTCATTATACCAGCGTTTCACAGTGGCAAAGAATGGGGAAAATGGAAGTAAGTCAATCTATGCACTCTTGTCCAGAAAATCCACGTCGAAAGTCGTAATAAATCATCGTACGAAAATTTTCACGAGTTAATTCCATTTTTACGCTGAGGCACAATTTTAAGTCACTATAAACACCACTAATCACGCTCAAATGTCAAAATAATATCAATAAGGTTATGTTCAAAAATGTCAAACTTTCCATTAAAAATGCTAGATGGCGTCTTAAATACACAGTATTGACAAGGCTCACAATTTAAATAGTGCCCCTTGTATTTTATTTAGACTCAGAAGAGACTAAAGTTGAAGTTCATTATTATAACAAAAATATATTGGCTTTTTAAAATAACGTGCATTGAATGCAAATAATTTCTATTTATACATATTTCTGCGTTCCTTGACATATTATGTATATAGCATGCCATCCATTTCCGAAGATATTTCTCGAATAACTTGCGTATTGCCCTTTTAAATATACCGTTTCTGGATTGTTACTCTAGGTTTTTGCTTTTAAGTATCTCCAGAGAAAGCAAGCTACTGGAGATAAAATAGGGTATTTCGTGGTCCAAATTTCATCACGATTTGAGAAATTAATAGTCACAAAGCAATTATATCAAAGCAGTAATTAATTCTCTTGCCGTATATGACCTAGCACTATACTACTGCAACTACACTATATGAATAGATAACCCAGTATTATGAATACCATTAATAGGAAACGTTTTAAGCATCTCAATATAGGAGGGCTGAACCTTATGCTCCGCCCCTAACAACTTTATTTTTCCACATAATCCCGCTTAAGTTGGTCACATTTTTCCCAACATCGTGACTGGTTCCTAGAAGAAATTTTCTCCAACCTTGTCTTAAAACCTATTTATTTCTTCGTTTGTCAAAAATTTCTTTGATTGAAAATCTTCTTCAAGTTTTGGGAACATCCGGTAGTCGCTTGGGGCCAAATCTGGAAAATATGGTAGGTACTCTACCATTTCAAATGTTACATCACGTATGGCAATTTGTGCACTGGGGCATTGTCTTCGCGAAAGAGCAGTCCTTTCGTCAACTTGCCCCCCTTTTTTCCTTTTATAACTTCATGAAATATATCTATTAGTTGTGCTTAGTAGCAGCTTGTCATAGTAGTTCCTTTCTTGAGGTAATCAACCAGCAATACCCCTTGAGTATCCTAGGACACTGAAGCCATAACTTTGTTATTTATGGAAATGTTCTCCCGCTTAAACTCGCAGCATCATCTCTTAACCAATTCAAACAGCACTATGGAGATCCCTAAAGTCACAACTAAATCTACATGGATTTCTATTTGCGTTAACCCCTTTTTTTAGCAAATATTTAGTCACACGCCTTTACTCGTTGGTATCCACTTCTAGACTGGGAACACATTTAGACAGATGGATTTGGGTACTGTGGCTTGACCGATCTAAGTTGAGACTTACAAATTTGGTGACACCCAGCACATGAATGTATCTTTCCAATACATATAGTTCCAATTCTAAGCTTGATGGGAAATAGGCCAGGAGTGGAGTGGATCGTGATCAACGCTCGTAGCATAGAGTCTTAGTTTCTAGAAAATGTTCTACTGGTACAATTTCTTACATTAATTGACAAATGCGCCATGTTAAACAAACCTACTTCTATTTGCCATTATTGTCATATGTTTTGCTATGCTACTTGATTTTTATGTGATATTTAATTGACCAAGAGATGGGGAAGTTCTTGAAGTTACTCCGTATATTGAATTTAAAAATGTCTTCCATTTCAGAAATGTTTTAAAACTTTCTGATTAATATGGATTTGTGTGTGACTTACCAAGTTATTAATAAATATGTTCATCTGCTTTCATTAGAATTCTTATTTGGCTAGTTCTTCATATGTTCTGTATTAACGGTTTTGTTCCCTCTTCCCATTGCACAATTTTGTATTAAATGTATACATAAAGTTATAGTTTAGTTTGCCCAAATCCTCGGTTAGTTAGGCTTGCTTTCCTGTAGCTTTCTTTTATCCTGTAAATTTTATAGTCATTATGCGAATGGTTGACACAATGTATAGTTCTACCATGCAACAATTATCGTTTACTAAACATGGTAGTAAATAAACATTGAGTACTGAATATACTTCATGTTGAATTATAAATGCTTTAGTGAGTTCAAAATCTATTGAATAGCATGTCCTCATTGAGATATTTGGATACCAAAGTCGTTGGCTTCAGGAGTATATTACATAATACCTCTTGCAGGGTCTGCTTTGATATAAGATTCAATTCAATCAAGTGTTCTACTACTTACTTTTAAATAATTCATTGTCCGTTAAATCACTGACTAAATTATTTATCCACATAAGCATACATTTACAGTTTTAAACGAATTCCGCTTAGGGGCCAATTTATTATATTTTGGAAATTATTTGGAATATGCTTTGAGACAAATAATTGTGTAGATTGAGTACTCAATTGTTCATATAAAATTTGAGATTAATTTACGTAATTATGTATAGAGAACATGAGATTTCCGTAGTTAAATTGCAGGCTCCTTCGCTACGCACGATTCAACGATTCTGTTCGAATTTCTATCGGTAGCAAATAAATTAAGTATTGATCATTAAATTAAATTCCTTGTTTTAATTTTGTTGGTTTTCGTGCAATATGTCATTAACTGTTTTTTTAATATTTTATTTAAATTGTAGTTGTAACAAGTTTTAATTGTTTTTAGATAACGAAGTCATTACGTTAAAGTAGCGAATAAAACCAGAAAAATAAGGCAAGTGAATAAATGTTGTAAAGCTAGATTGAAACAAACTGATTCTAAAATCAAACACTATTTCCCAAGCTGGCATTCGATAAATTTCTCTCTAGGTTTTTGATTTAATAACAATTGCAACAAGAAATTTATACTACATACTGCCAAATTTCTTCAAATTTATAGCGGTCTCCTAATATCAATTTGTCAGCCAATCGAAACTCACCTCATTTTCACGACTGTGGATGAGCCATTATCATTAAGTATTTGAAGGTGTTACGTCTAAACCTACTGAATTAACGTTATAATTGATATTTTAGGAATATAAACGTTCTTCTTGTATAATTATTAAGCCTGAAGATAAGACTAAGTGTTCACAATTAAAATTCTACCTGTATTTTTATTACATGTAAAAATCGAGAGATATTGATTCTTATAAGTTTTGAATACTGATTTAAAAATAGTACCCTTCTTAAACGATAAAGGAGTAAATGAATCAAGGGCAGACTTCATACTAACTCGTATTTCAGATCAAATTACCTTAAATCAACTAATAGGAAAATATCAATTCGTTTTATTTTTATTTTAAAGGAACTGAATGAAATAAATTATATTATAGTGGTAAATAAATTATACTAATATTATAATACTACTCGTATATCGTTATAAAATAGGTTATTCCAATTTCTTGGTTGATATAAATTACGGTGACCCTTGCGAAATTCGAAGTATGCAAGCATCCTTCTAGCATCTATAAAAACAAAGCAGTGGCTAGTTTTAAAATATCCATTAATAACATTCTGTCATTTACAAAAGAAACTATAAGGCAGATACCTCCTCGGAAGCAGAAATTTTTTATTATGTTAAATTCTCTACAAATTAATTTTGGAGAAATTAGACATTAATTATGTTTGTACAAGTGTGCTTTTACTACTTCAATTTTTGATATGTTTTTAACTTCTAGTGTGTTATTTTTAAGTGAGTAGATGGCGTTTCATGTTATATCAAGGGCGAGTTTCATGTGATGAATGTGAGCTTTTGTATTTTTGCACATTTTCGAGTGTTTGTCTCACTGATTACGCTCCAACAAGAACCATAATCATCGCTTGCGACCCTCTTGGCGACTTATAGAAACACAAGAGCTTTTATCTACATAATTGTTGACACCCGTTCAATTTTACAAATTTTTCTGTTTAGATATAACTTATTCTACTATTTTAATTTTTGATATAAAGAGGTCTAATTTACACTGATTAATTTTGTAATTTAAATAACGAATTTTAGAACATATTTACAAACAATTCTCCATCAACTAACACAATTAAATATAGCATCAAAAGAAAATTAATAACTCTAAAATCCGTTTATCAATAAAATATTTGTTATAATGTTGCATTTTCTAAATATGATCTGGGACGGTTAAAGCTGCCCAATGTTACTACTAACCAAGAAGATGCAAAACTGATTTTTTACATTATCTGTTGCTGTTCCTGACATGGATAGTTTTACTAACAATTCGAATAAATTGGTTAACGATAATTAGGCCAAACCTTCAATATAACATTGTAACTTTTAGCTTAAATTGAATTATATTCATTAAATTAAATTCAAGGAAATACTTTGCAGTAGACGACAACTAAAGTCTCTCTTTATTTAATTTCAGTAACGTATTTTTATATCCAGACAAACACAATTATTATGTATGCTCATATAAAATATTAACCTTGTTTAAGTACGGCAACATTTTTAATAGTTTTCGCTTGTCAGCTTTAAATTGGCCTAAATTTTGTGAATGGATTTCAAATGAAGCTGTCTTTCATAATTTTATCCCTATTAAGGATAGTACACATATAAAAGCTGAAACGTAAAAATTAAAATTATATGTGGCTATTAGCTATGAGTGTAGAGGTAACATCAGGCATTAAAATGATGATAATTAATTAAGTATTTAGTGAAGGTCTTCTCCAAATAGGCCTGAATTAATAAAGATTGCTATTAACTAAAATGCCTTTCGCTGTATATAGCGGCCAGTACACATTTTTTATCTACAGAAACTTCTACACTTTAATTTAACTGCATATTTGATACTTAAACGTGCTTTTATTATCTTTTTTCATTTTCAATTAATATATATATATAGAAAAACTTCCATTTTACCGATCCTACCAAATTAGACGTTAAATAATTTTACAAAGCCCATCACTTATGTTGGTTTTCAAAGTATATTGAAAACATTGTCAGATTTTAATATAAAATGAAAACATTACACATCCAATGTGTACTTCCTAATTTCTAGATATTCCTAATTACCAGCACCCCCACGTCAAGTTTATTTATACTAATAGTAACTTGAACACCTTTGGGTTAATGAATTGCTTTGCGTTGAATAGCTTAACCTTTAATCCTTATGAATTAAGGTCGTCATAAGATATTTTTTTAGTACAATCGGCCTTCGGCAAACTTACTTGCAGACGGAGATTCGAGATGAGTTCGAGTTGGCTAGAACCTTCGTTTGACTGTATTACATAGGTAGCTTCGAGCGTAGGTGTACATCACTAACTCAGTATACAGTGTGTCACATAATTAAATATCAATATGGCAGGGTGTTAATCTATGCATGATTTTAAGACAAAAAGTTCATATAAACATAGGTCCGTTTTCGCTTTATTTTTGATATATTGAGTGATAAATAAATTTTTTTTTAA
>JAHWXV010217221.1:0-16018 GCA_024586415.1 Phrixothrix hirtus | reverse complement strand
ATATATATATATATATATATATATATATATATATATATATATATATATATTGCTGTGTAGTTGGTGTGCCCACGCGCGCGCGCGCGCGCCTGTGTGTGTGTGTGTATGAAATGCTTACATCCCTCTAATTTAATTTCCCTTTTTTGAAGAAAATCCATATTTTCACTATTATTTATCGCGTCTCAAATTAATTCGATCAGTTATGAGCAGAACTTTACCCTCGAATACGAAATATTTTGCAGGATTTTAGTTTTTGATTAGATATGACCAATTGTGAATCTTAATATTAAATAACAGTTTTCACCACATCGATAGGTTTAAGCTTGCAGGTATTTGAACCCAACGTAAGAAGTACTTAATTTATAATTGGTGCCATAATAACACAAAAATGTTGAAAGTAACTATTATAGCAAAATTCCTATAAAAATATTTTCGTTTCCGAATAAGAATTCCAATTTTGAATGATAGTATGTTTATTACACGGTCTATCTGTTACATCAATCTAATTTTCGTATGTTGACAGTTTTGGTTGATGTGGGGGGAGCAAGGATGTCAACTGGTGTTGACACTAACAAATATTGACATGATATAACTGATATCTGTCTCGCTCCCTTGGAAGTTATATTCACAGACCGACGACGATAGAATATGACGGCAAAACGAACACGTCACATTGTAAAAATTTGAAATTCGAAATCACATCACTAATGTGTCATTTTAATTTGAGCAGTATGGCGATTAAAAACTTTTAATATTTTTTATTAATAAACAGAGGAAAATATGTGCACACATGTCTAGCCTAACGGAATGAGAAATACATAAGTTAACTTTGTTTACAACAAGGGTTTTTGATTAAATTACAGTTATGCGTAAGGTAAAATATATGCGGAGAATAATCAATAATCGAGTTTAACGCTTAATTCTGTTATTTATTTGGACAAAGAAATGGAAATGCTCCGAAGGATCCTTACGATAATAAATCCAACAGCTAAACACATCAAAATATAAATATTTAACCATCGTGGTTAATTTTGGGAACAATTCCCCAGACAACGTTTGCATACAACGGGATAATCGATTCTCATATCAGAAGAAGCAGCACACGCATGTTCGGGAGTAGTACGAAAATTGAATCCTGCAAATGCGCCCCGGTCTCCAGAGAAGTGCTGAAAATCCGCGTACTTGTAAAGTTTAGGAAACAAAACACTCTGCAACCCGTTGTTATTTTCCTATTTGTTTCTTAATATTATTCAATTTTTTTTTAATATTTATCAAAAGTCTTGAAAAATCAGTAAAACAGAAACGTTTTGCAAGAATCAGGATCTTAATATAACTTTGCGGCTGTAATCTTGCACTAATAATAATTATTACAATTAGAAGATGATTTTAATGAACCTGCCGCGTTTTTTGTGAATTGCAACGATGGAAACAACTTATTATTCCTATTACTACTACTACAGGGTGTTTGAAAAGTCACGCACCATAGGAATTATAAGTAACTTTCAACAGTACAAGTTAATAACACATTTATTTACAATATATTTCACAAAATTTGTTCAATATGTCCTCAGTGTAAGTCAAAACATAATTTAAAATGATTTCCCGCGTTCGCCATGTTCGCCACTAATGCAGGCGTAATTGAACGACACATAGTTGAGATGCGCTCTCTCAAATTGTCTTTGTCTCTAATCTTGACTGTGTACACTTCGGATTTTATATAACCCCACACAGAACTATCCATCGGGATTAAGTCCGGAGGTCGTCGTACCCATTCCATTCGTCCACTGTGGAAAATTTTTATCTAGCCAATGACGAACTTGCGTACTATAGTGTGGGGGTGCACCGTTCTGCATGAACCATTCTAGTTTTCTCAAACCCTGGAAATCCAAATTAAGAAGCAGTTCATCTCCGAGCATTGTCACTGTTACTGTACCGTCAAAGAAATAGGAGCCTATGATCTGATCTTTCCACAAGCCACACCAAACCATGATGCGATCAGCACCTGGCTCCTTACTGTCGATGTACCAGTGAGAGTTACTGCCGGACCAAAAACGCAAGTGATTCCAGTTAACCTCTCCATTTACATAAAAATTAGTTTCGTCCGAAAACATAACTTTAAACAAACAATGTGGGTCTTCCTCCGAGTTTGTCAAAAACCAATAGCACATTTTCGTACGGCGATCAGGATCGTCTTCCGACATGTGGTGTAACAATTGTAACTTATATGGATGAAGCATGTTCTTCTGCAAAATATCCCATACAGTACTTCGAGGAACGCCCAGTTCCAGATTCTTTGGGACTCGCAATAATCTTCCACAACCGGTTCTGAAGTGCTGGGACGCCAACTTCTTTTATCATCAGCTGCACTACCTGTAGTTTTGAACTTTACTAGCAATCTGCCAAGCGTTGTGTGTGACATTGGCCCTCGTTCAGCGTGCCTCATATTAAATTCATCTGCATCTCTTCTGTTAGAGAATGCTTCTCTTCCACAGAGAAGAATAATCTCTAACCGCTCTTCAGTGCTCAACATTTTTCAGTTCTGAAACAACAACATACAAAATTAGTGAAATCTCTACGGTGCGGAACTTTTCGGACATCCTGTATATTAATACTACGGTTAATAGATGTAAGGGCAGATCTTCTCACATCATTTTGTATTTTATTTATTCTCCACTACTGCTTTCGCATGTAAATTTTTGTCTACGATTTCATTTCTTTCAAACATATCTGGTATCTCTCATCAGCTAAGAAAGAAAAGCACGGATTGATTAGAGCAGACGTGCGTGAAGTTGAAATTTAAGAGCTCCCAAGTAGATACTATGCACTTGATAAGTACTTACTTTCCGAATCTTGGATATCAAAAGTTGAAATTTCGCGCGCTGGTGTATGTACGTTACATCACGTTGCAGTCTAGCCGATGGACACCGCATCATGCTTACATATCTGATTTTGATATCTTAAATCAGTGTCGAAGTTCTACGAGGGCTATTCATCTATTAATCTCCGATTGGCTATTACACAGATACAAAAATAAATACAACTATTTATTTATATACAATCGCCACCCAATTTCAAACATTTGTCGTACCGTGACACTAGCTTCTTTATTCCTTCATCAAAGAATGGCGCCGCCTGGTTCTACAGCCAGCTGTTGACGGCATCCTTGAGCACATCTTCGGCCATGAAGTGCCGAGTAGCCATCTTGGAGTAGAGATGAAGGTCGCTCGGTAATTGAAAAATCTTGCAGCCAAAAAGTGTGTTTGCTTCGCAGGTCGCGCATTATCGCGCACGAGAATGATTCTGTCGGTAAGCATTCCGTGCCGTTCGTTTTAGATTAACCTGGGGAGTCCCGTAAGAGACTCACAATAAACCTGTGATATCACAGTATTCGCACGCGTTACTTTCATGAAATCTGTTGACAAAAGTCCTTTGCGATTTCAAAAAACTGTAACCATCATTTGCGGTTTGATGGCGTCTGCCTGAATTGTTTGGGCTTATTGGGAGAAAGAGTGAGCATTCACTATTTGGACGGTTCCTTAGTTTCAGAGTTCACGTACTGCACCCATTTCTCGTCCAAGTCACGATTCTATTAAGATATTACTCCCCTCTTCATGGTAGTGCTGAAGGAATGTCAAGGTCGTGTCAGGTTTTGTTGGCGTCCCGCGCCAAAATTTAAATTTGCCGCCGTACGTTCCCAGTAATTATGTGGTTGCGAGGACGACGAAAAGTAAATAAGTAAAGTATTTTTGGTCGGATCAAATACGAGCGACGAGTTTTTTCTACTCTCCGCGGCGATTGAAAATTAATTCATAAAATCAATTGACAGATATAAGCGACTATCACTCTTATGGATTTCAACGGTATATAATTTGTATTAAGTCGTCGCGAGACCACCGAGAAGTGGTAGTAAAACACGCGTAGATCGCACGCGATAGAATCGGTCGTGTGTGAGTGATTTTATTTCTTCTGAAGTATCTGGATGACTTTAAGGTTTGCGAAGGTATAAGTGTGGCGGAAAAACCAGGCCTGAGAAATGGAATAGTGGATTTCTGGGGAATTATCTGCCTCTTTCCACTTCGTTCGCAGCTTCATTGGACGTGTTGTGGGCAAGCAAGAAGCCCTATGACGTGACGACCAAGACCAAGGTACTTGTTACTCCATTTTTTCGCTTCCACATTGTTTGCCTGTAAAGGCGTATGTGAAATGTCAACGTGTATCGGCGAGAATCCGGTTTAATTTATGACCCCGGCTGCCGGCTATTGTAGAGCCCGGCTTAAACCATTCCCGTTTTGAGGGGAGCCTGCCAGTACATAATTCCTGTCCGAATTCTGGACGCACACCTGTGATTAGTAGATTTAGACAATAATTTTAGATTATAGTAGATTAATTAGTCTTCCCTGTACCTCTTGAATTAGACCGCATTCAAGAGCCGGAGAAGTTTACTTGAAATAGTGTGTGTCATATGTTGTTGCTAAATAAGCCGTTTCCTTAGACATAGATAAATAGTTATTACCCAAATAGACTTTCGTTTTTAACTTAGAATAAGTTAACTGTGTTTATTTTGTATTTCAAGGGATTTGTGTTAGTCAAGGTAACCCCCCCTCTAGTCACGGTCTTAATGCATGTTAATATTTGGGGCCTATGTAAGAGGCAAATCCGGGACAACGCAGTTATAGGTTACAAAAGCGTTTTTCTCTGTTCCGTAGGATAGTTCGATTCAGAATACGGCCAGCAAGGAGCAGTAGCGCCTCTCCCCCTCTCCCTAAACTTTAAACTTTTGTATGTATTTTCAGCGTTTCAGCGCGTCGGCGTGCTGGTGACAATCGCTTGCGACCCCTCTCCTCCGAGAAGCTAGCGGGGCACCAACATCGTCGTCAGGCGTAACGCCAGCCACACTTTCAGTTTTGTGAACATCGGTTAGACATTTTGGTACCCACCGTGGACAAAACTTCACTGTGATAATCTTAAACAGGGTTGTCCTTGAAATCTGGGGCACATCTTGAAAAAGTTCGGCAACATGTTGCACAAGTTTATCAGTCATATCTGAATGACTTCCTCGACCACTTTTATCATGCACATCTGTGCGACCAGCCTTGAAGTTTCTGCACCAGTTCCTCACAACACCGTTACTCATAACTCCATCTCCATACATACGACACAATCGACGATGAATATCTGTGGCATCCCTGTTTGGAGAAAGAGATTGACAGAACGTGCCACTCAACTGGCAGGTGACGCAATAATACCGTCCATCTCAAACGCCTGCTGCTTACACACTGTCGAACAGCGAGAGCTGACTGACGCGACCTGATTTTCACAGTCTCCTGTTGCTAACCACGCAAGTACCTTGAAGCTACAAGAATTTGTTTATTTTTAATAGCCAATCGGACGCTAATTGATGAGTAGCCCTCGTATACTGTTATAGAGAAGAATTAGAGTCATAAGCTTGAAGCAACGTTAATGTCAAATTGTTTCCAACAAGGACGACTTTTCTTTGAACCTAAATTATGTGTGCGTTTTGAAAGCAATTGAAAACTCATGATTAGATATTAGAATCCAGTGTTCTCTCCAGAATTTCCTTTTTGCCGGGTACTCACTAAAAACAGTCGAACGAACGTCCTTCTACTAAATATCTTTGTTATTTACATACGCGTTTAGATTTTAATTTACGAGGGGGATTTCATAAATAACGCACATTATTTTTATTACTTTCTCTTACCTATAAGAAATATAGTATAGAGAAAGTATTGTTTTGGTCCAAAATTTTGGATGTCAAAATTTTAGTAGAAATAGCCGCTTTCGGGTCTCCGCTTACGAAAATCATGTTTTTGAAAATAGGTGTCTGTGTGTGCGTGTGCGTATGCGCAGGCGTTTGCGCGTACGCGTTTACGTGACCGTGCGCGTGTGAGTGACCGTGTGCGTGTGCGTGTGTGTGAGCCTGTGCGTGTACGTGCGGATGTGAGCGCGCGTGCGCGTGCGGTTGTACGCGTGCGTGCGCGTGCACGCATGCGAGCGCGTGCGCATGCGTGTGCGTGTGTGTATGAACACAATAACTCGAAAACGAAAATCGTAGGTAAGCAAAATTTTATATTTCAGTTTATATCCATCCTCGCACGCGACTGGAACAATTTCATTAGAATCCAATAACCGGAGTGCCACTTTACTTTTGACATTTTTGGTTTTTCGAGATTTTCTCGAAAACAACTCTAACGATATTTTTAAACTCTATATGTAAGTTTTTTAACTTCTACACATGAGATGTCAAGAATTTAGTTAGATTGGAATGACCGGAAATGACACTTTACTCGTCATTTTTTGGTTTTTCGAGATTTTCACGAAATCGGCTCTAACAATTTTTAAAAATTGTGTATTTAAGCTTCTTAGCTTTTACACATAAGGTATCAAGAATTTAGTTACTATCAAATGACCAGAAGTACCACTTTACCCTTGTTACTTTTTGGTTTCTCGAGATTTTCTCGAAATCGGCTGTAATGATTTTTTTAGATTTGCGTATTTAAGGTTCTTATCTTGGCACATAAGATATCAAGAATTTAGTTAAAATCTAATGACCGGAAATGCCACTTTACTGTTGTCATTTTTTGGTTTTTTGAGATTTTCTCGAAATCGGCTCCAACGATTTTTAAAAATTGTAAAATTAAGCTTGTTATTAAACTTTGTATTTAAGGTTCTTTTTCATTGCACATAAGGTATCAAGAATTTAGATAAAATGCAATGACCGGAAGTGCCACTTTAATCTTGTCATTTTTTGGTTTTATGAGATTTTCTCGAAATTGCCTGGAACGATTTTTAAAAATTATGTATTTAAGTTTCCTATCTGTTACACATAAGATATCAAGAATTTAGTTATAATATAATGGCCGGAAGTGCCACTTTACTTTTGTCATTTTTTTGGTTTTTTGGGGTTTTCTCGAAATTGGCTCCAAAGATTTTTTGTTAAATTATATTTTTAAGTTTTTCATCTTCTGTACATGAGGTGTTAAGAACTTAAAATCTAATGACCGTAAGTTCCACTTTACTCTTGTCATTTTTTGGTTTTTTGAGATTTTCTCGAAATCGGCTCCAACGATTTTTAAAAATTGTGTATTTAAGCTTCTTATTAGGTTTCGTATTTATTTATTTCACATAAAATATCAAGAATTTATTTATAATTTAATGACCGGAAGTGCCACTTTACTCTAATCATTTTTTGATTTTTTGGGATTTTCTCGAAATTAATTCCAAAGAATTTTATAAATTTTTATTTTTAAGTTTTTTATCTTCTGCACATGAGTTGTTATTAATTTAGATAAAATGTAATGACCGGAAGTGCCACTTTACTCATGTCGTTTTTTGGTTTTTTGGGATTTTCTCGAAATTAATTCCAAAGAATTTTATAAAATTTTATTTTTAAGTTTTTTATCTTCTGTACATGAGTTGTTATGAATTTAGATAAAATGTAATAACCGAAAGTGCCACTTTACTCTTGTCGTTTTTTGGTTTTTTAGGATTTTCTCGAAATTAATTCCAAAGATTTTTATAAAATTTTATTTTTAATTTTTTTATCTTCTGTACATGAGGTTTTAAGAATTTAGTTAAAATCTAATGACTGGAAGTACTACTTTAATCTTGTCATTTTTGCTTTTGAGATTCTCTCGAAATTGGCTTCAAAGATTTTTTGTTAAATTATATTTTTAAGTTTTTATCTTCTGCACATGAGTTGTTATGAATTTAGATAAAATGTAATGACCGGATGTGCCACTTTACTCTTGTCGTTGTTTGGTTTTTCGAGATTTTCTCGAAATTGGCTCGAATGATTTTTAAAAATTATGTATTTAAGCTTCCTGTCTGTTACACATAAAATATCAAAAATATAGTTACAATATAATGACCGGAAGTGCCACTTTACTCTTGTCATTTTTTGGTTTTTTGAGATTTTCTGGAAATTAGCTCCAAAGATTAAAAAAACTTTTTAAAGTTTTTTATCTTGTGCACATGAGTTGTTAAGAATATAGTTAAAATCTAATGACCGGAAGTGCCACTTTACTCTTGCCAGTTTTGGGTTTTCGAGTTTTCACGAAATCGGCTCGAACGATTTTTAAATATTATGTATTTAAGCTTCCTATCTGTTACACATAAGATATCAAGAATTTAGTTACAATCTAATGACAGGAAGCGCCACTTTACTGTTGTCATTTTTTGGTGTTTTGGGATTTTCTCGAAATTAACTCCAAAGATTTTTATAAAATTTTATTTTGAAGTTTTCATCTTCTGTACATGAGGTGTTAAGAATTTAGTTAAAATCTAATTACCGGAAGTGCATACTCTACTCTTGTCTATTGTTGGTTTTTCGAGATTGTCTCGAAATCGGCTCCAAGGACTTTTTTTAAATTCTATATTTCGTTTTTTATCTTTTCCACATGAGACGTCTAGAATTTAGTTAAAATCTTGGGACCGTAAGTGCCACTTAATTCTTGCGATTTTCAAGTTTTTTGCGATATTCTCGAATAAGTTTTAAACAATTTTTCTGTAATTTGCTACGGTTCTTATGTATTTGACATCCTTTTCTTGAGCTTCTCCTGAAAAAATGCGCTGAAGCGAGTTAGCAGGGACAATCTCTGGAGTTATGTGGGTTTTTGCGTGTTCAGTAACTTAGATGGGTGTCCGTTACAATTATCGTTTACAAACTAAACGTAGATAATAATTGATTCATTTGTGGATACTATTTCCATATCTAGGTGCGTAACAGAAACTAATGTGTTGTCTCGCCAGATTTTTTACTTACATGTTTATTTTTTTGATAAGATCTCTGTACAATCCTTAATATAGTCTCCCTGCTTCTCAATTATCGCATTCCGACGTGTAGGAAGATTTGAGATTCCATCTAGTACGTCATCTTTGTTCACCTGACGAATGGCTCCGGTAACTGCGGGGGCAAGTTCTTCGAAAGATGTAAAACGATGTGGAATAAATCAAAGTCTGAAGAACTCACGTCTGGACTGTAGGCAGAACGAGGTAGCACTTCCCAACCGTATTCACGCAGCTTTTCAGTTACGACACTGGCGACGTGCGGGCTAGCGGCCTGGTCTCGAGCATGTGAGGTCCGGCTTTGTTCATTTTTCTGTTCAGTTTTTGAATGAAGTTACCATAATACAGTCCTGTAACACTTTTTTCACATAGAACTTTGTCAGTCATGATGATTCCATAATGATTGAAAGCGAAGATTTGTTTGGACGTGGGGAAGAACGTCCTCTCCACTCGTTCGACTGTGATTTCATCTCTGCTTCAAAGTCTCTAATCCACGTTCAACAATAGCGATGATTCGATGCAGGAAAGCTTGACGTTCAATATCGCATATTTGTTTCAGCAATGTCGCAATGTCCAGGCGGTTTTGTTTCTGTTCAGGACCCACGCAATGTGGGACCCATCGCTCAGAATTTTTTTTCTTGTTTAAATTATTTCTCAAAATTCGGAATACGCACGTTGTTGAAATTCCCATTGCTGCAGAAAATTCCTCACATGTCGCACGACGATCTTCTTTCATATGTTGATGTTTTCGTCTTTCCTGATCTCTCGTCATCGTTTATGCCTACATGGCCTTTACAAAAACGATTATCCCAACGAAAAATGGACTACGATCTTCTGCTGACGCGCCGCGCACTTCACTTAGACCTTTGTGAATTTCTGTTGGGGTTTTGCCATGTAAAGTTTCGATCTTAATGTACGATCTTTTATCATCGATAGTTATAGTACCCGACACCGGTGCAGACTCCATTTTTAAATTACGTAATTCAACAACAATACACGCTATTGACGTAGCAAAAACACGTACTTGTTCCTCAAACTTTGAATACAACTGACGTAAAATTCACTTTCGACGCAGTGTTGCCATGTTGTCAACCTATGCTGTAGTTATGAAATATCCTTCGTATATTAAACACTCGAGCAGTATCGGCAGGGTGGCCAGTGGTAAAAAAGGCTTGAAAGAACACTAAAAGGGAGACGATTTCAAATATTGCCCAAATGTGTCAATAGGCTGGAAATTTTTTTTACAATGGGACAACTTTCAAGACCTTGCTTTTTAGTACTGTGCTTAAGGAACACAAAAATGATTTGATTCTTCCTAGGCTCTACGAAAATGCTTATTTTTGTAGTTTTATTTATAATCAAAATTAAACCTATTACAACAATAGAAAGTTATAAAACACTAAATTTTTTTGCTCCTAAAACAAGATGCGACATAATTTTGAAAGGAATATCTCTACAATAGAGTATCCGTATTCACTTCTTCTTTCTATTTATATCGTTTTTCGCTATTTTTATCATCTTTGGGGCCGACTTTTTAATTAGCTTTTCTATAAAAACTAGCATAAATTTATTCAAAAAAACCAATCTGCAGTAAAATAGTTAAAACGTTTTAAATTTTGAAAATGACAGGAAAATATTTCTGTGAATTCTCATAATGGATACTGTCATAAGCTAAATAATAGATCCTTTCTAGTAATTTGAGTACAAGATTTATTCCTAATTAAAAACAAATTAAGGTAAATAATACTATCACTACTACGGCTATTGCTAAACCTCGCCCTATTCATTAAAATGACTGAAGTTCCGTGCAAACAATAACAAGCCTACCCTGAAAGCTTTGTCTTTCTCCCATTGTTGAGTAATCAATAATCAGAAAAGGGGAGAACAAGAATGCAAAGCTTCTATTTAAAAGAAAGATAATCATTTGAAAAGAAACAGAAGTAGAATCCCTAGTTTGTTTTACTTCATTTTTCCCACAGCTAATTTTTGATTAATCCTACCGTTACTCTGTCAATCCAAATTATTGTATTTACATTAGAAGAAATTTGTAATAATTAAATCTTAAATTCGCAAAAGCGAAAATGCTTTAAATAAATCAGCCGAGATGTGAAGTGCCGTTTATAATTGAAAGTTATCAAAACGCTATTGATTATTTAAAACATAAATTGACGTTAGCGCAAATCTCGCGTAGCAGTTATGTAGCCTTGACCTTGAATATTGTAGTTGATCCATTATTTATTGAACTTGATTATTTTAACACAGCTGGTCTTGTGAACTATGGTTTCCTTCACTAACTTGTTCTTTTCCTCGTGTAAATTTTTATATGGAAATCCAACTATTTTCTCACTATCCTAAGAAAATGTTAATTATAAAGAACTAGCTTACCATTAAACTCAATGGGTAGAATTCACAAAATCAAACGCAAATCAAACAAATTTATGGTGAACATACAATGAATGAGTCCTCTGTGTGAAATTAGTGTAGCATTTTTAATGCAGGATGATCAACGTGCACGTGACCGACCATCGCTCGTTATGGACGATCGGTAGGCAAAGGTTGACTAACACAGATGCTTCATCTTGAACGAATCACATAATTCTTTCCCGGGACTTCCGAGATCGCTCTTGTTTGAAGTGGTTACAAAAACGTTTGTGCTCGCTGGGCTCCCAAACATTTGACAAAATCACAAGACAAAACGAATGGGAGTAGCTCCCCTCTTAGTCGATACAAGCAAAATGGTGACGCATTTGTCACCCGCATGTTCGCTACATATGAGGCTTGGGTGACGTTCGATACACCGTAATCCAACCGCTAGTCAACAGGGTGGTATCACCTAAGTTTTCCTTCAAAATCTACAAAATCCGAACAAAATTTAAATCACAAATAAGTTGGTGGCAACTGTCTTTTTACTAGTGGAATTCATGCCACGAAGATTTGGCGCTTGGCAACTTCCACCTCTTCCAAAAACTGAAGATATTTCTAAGGGAACACGCTTCGCAAATGATGATATTTCATAAAAGCGGTAACAATATGGATATGATCATTGACGGCCGATGAGTATAACACCGGGATTGAAAAAATTACCTTAATAAAAGGGGAAACTATGTTGAAAAGTAGGGTAAGCTTCTGTGTTATTGTGGGTTTACGCCCAATCGTACTTTAGCTTTCGTATGACTCTCACATATTAATAATCTTCATATCAATATCAAATTATTTATTACATTCGATTTAAATTTTTACAAACAATTTTAACAAATAACATCAGAGGCAGCTATCAGAACGCAAGTTTTGTACAAACAAGTAAAGTTTATTTACCTGAAATCCGAGTATCATGTAAATATAACTATGCCTTCGTAGGTGCTTTATTTAAGGTGTTCGTTGAAATTAGACTTACAGAAGACAGAAAAAGATTATTAAATCGATAATGACGCCACTTAAGTTTCTTGTTTGAAAACTGCTAACTATTCAGTGAGAAATCTGGAAAAGTCACTGAAAGGAAAAAGATGGGATGGCGCCGGAGTTGCAGAATCTAAATAAAGCAGTTACCTTTTTCAAAGTACTCTAACTTTTACTAAACTTTATAAAATAAAATGACAGAAATGGCTTATTGAAATTTTTTTCACAAACTTAGTTTGTTAAAAAGTTTCTTATTTCGCATTAGTTGCGATATTATTTACATTTTGTAAAATTCATTGTGTATGTGATACAATTTCACATTAGATTTAAAATTTGTACCGCTAGATAACGAATGTTTATTGATTTTTGGTCGTTACAATCATCTGGACAAGTGCACTGACGGCTGCATTCGGGTGGAATTTATTTGAGAATTCAGCTAATGTTATTTAAAAACATTAGTTTAATTACTAGTGGGGCTGCTAGTGGTTTTATGCTGTAATTTTGCAATCATTGAGGTCATATTGGACATGCAACCCTGATTACGTTACGCAGAATTTATCTATTCGATCTATTCAAATATGGCATAGAAATTCCGACGTCCTTTATTTAGTTATGTTATTCTTTCGTATTTGATACAATTTCACATTAGATTTTAAATTTGTACCGCTAGATAACGAATGTTTATTAATTTTTGGACAAGTGCACTAACGGCTGTATTCGGGTGGAATCTATTTGAGAAATTCAGCAAATGTTATTTAAAACATTAGTGGCACTGCTAATGGTTTTATCCTGTAATTTGCAATCATAGAGGTCATATTGGACATGCAACCCTGATTACGTTACGCAGAATTTATTTATTCGACCTATTCAAATATTGCATAAAAATTCTGGTGCCCTTTACTTAGCTGGTATGTTATTCTTTTGTTTTCAACGTTCACCAATATGTGCGACAATGATACATTATTTAAAGCTGGGTATACACAAGCAAGGAATCGTGTATGATCATGAAAAAACACAAACGAGCGCGACCAGAAATTGAACAGCGGCGAATTAAACGAATCTCCCAGGAATTAAAACAGCCAAGTATGAAAACGCAATGTAGGTAATAATTAATCACAATATCAACTCGCCAAATATAACCTAACAATTCTAAAGTTCCCCTGTTCCCTTGCACAAAACGAATCTCCCTTACTGGCTAATGTAAAACTATCTTTCCTATCCATATTCGCCTTATCTTTTTCGGCATATCGAGTGACGCTACATGTCGGATGTCGCGCACAAAACCTTGCAGAGATGCAAAATCCAAGCCTGCTCTAGGAAAATGTCAAGTTCGAAATTAACGTACTTATTAGCTTTTAGAAATAAAAAAAAGGAAAATTACAATAATGAATATTAATTTAAACTGTTCTATTATAAACAGAAATTTCCAAAAATGGTAATTTATTTAAGAATTTAGCATTCTTGCTAAATCTGGTGTGAGACAAGACACGACTTTCTCTAACACATATATATATGGAAATAGTGATCAAACATTATTAAATTATTAATTACGTTTATTTCGGAGACGATAATCGTAACGGATACTCATCCAAGTTACTGAACACTGCTTAACTCCAGATAGTGTCCCTGATAACTCGCTTTAACGCATAATAAAAGGGAAAAGCTCGTAGTTCATGGAAAAGGATATCAAAGACATAAGAACCGTAGCAAGCTTCACAAAAATTGTTAAAAGGGTTTTCGAGAAAATTGAAAAAACTACAAAATGGCAAGAATACCGTGGCACTTCCGGTCATTAGATTTCAACTAAATTATAGACGTCTCATTTGCAGAAGATAAAAAACTTAAATATAGAATTTAAAAAAAATCCTTTTAACCGATTTCGAGAAAATCTCAAAAAACCGAAAAATTACAAGAGTAAAGTGGCACTTCTGGTCATTACATTTTAACTAAATTCTTGAACTCTTATGCGCAAAAGACAAAACACTTAAATATAGAATCTAAAAAAAATTGTCAGAGCCAACTTGAAGAAAATCTCGAAAAACCAAAAAATGATAAGAGTAAAGTGGCACTTCCAGTCATTAGATGTTAACTTAATTCTTGACATCTCATGTGCATAAGATAAAAAACTTAAATATAAAATTTTAAAAAAAGTCGTTGGATCCGATTTTAAGAAAATCTCGAAATACCAAAAAATGACAAGCGCAAAGTGGCATTTCCGGTCATTATATTTTAACTAAATTCTTGAACTCTTATGTGCAAAAGACAAAACACTTAAATATAGAATTTAAAAAAATCGTTAGAGCCGATTCCGAGAAAATCTCGAAAAACCAAAAAATGATAAGAGTAAATTGGCACTTCCAAACATTAGATGTTAACTTAATTCTTGACATCTCATGTGCATAAGATAAAAAACTTAGATATAAAATTTTAAAAAAGTCATTGGAGCCGATTTCGAGTAAATTGCAATAAACTTCAAAATCGCAAGAATAAACTGGCACTTCCAGTAGTTACATTTTAACAAAATTCTTGAAATATTATGGGCAGAACATTAAAAACTTAAATATAGAGTTTAAAAAAATCCTTAGAGCCGATTTCGAGAAAATCTCAATATACCAAACAAGACAAGAGTAAAGTGACACTTCCGGTACCTAGATTTTAACTAAATTCTAAAAGTCTCATTCGCAGAAGATAACAAACTTAAATATAGAATTTAAAAAATCGCTAGAGCCGATTTCGAGAAAATCTCAAAAAAACCGAAAAATGACAAAAGTAAGGTGGCACTTCCGGTTATTACATTTTAATTACATTCTTGAACTCTAATGTGCAAAAGACAAAACACATAAATATAGAATTTAAAAAATCGTTAGAGCCGATTTCGAGAAAATTTCGAAAAACCAAAAAATGTTAAGAGTAAAGTGGCGCTTCCGGTCATTACATGTTAACCTAATTCTTGACATTTCATGTGCATATGACAAAAAACTTAAATATAAAATTTAAAAAAAGGCGTTGGAGGCGATTTCGAAAAAAAAACAATAAACTTCAAAATCGCAAGAATAAAGTGGCACTTCCAGGCGTTATATTTTAATTAAATTCTTGAAATATTATGCGCAGAAGATAAAAAACATAAACACAGAATTTAAATAAAATCATTAGCCGATTTCGAGAAAATCTTGATAAACCAAAGAATGACAAGAGTAAATTGGCACTTCCGGTACCTATATTTTAACTAAATTCTGAAATTCTCATGCGCAGAAGATAAACAACTTAAATATAGAATTTAAAAAAAATCGTTCCTGCCGATTTCCACAAAATCTCAAAAACCCGAACAATGATAAGAGTAAAGTGGCACTTCCGGTCATTAGATGTTAACTTAATTCTTGACATCTCATGTGCATAAGATAAAAGACTAAAAAATACAATTTAAAAAAAATCGTTTGAGCCGATTTTGAGATAATCTCGAAAAACCAAAAAACGACAAGAGTAAAGTGGCACTTCCTTGTCATTACATTTTAACTAAATTCTTCAACTCATGCGCAAAAGGCAAAACACTTAAATGTTGAATTTAAAAAGAATCGTTAGAGCCAATTTCGAGAAAATCTCAAAAACCCAAAAAATGATAAGAATAAAGTGGCACTTCCGGTCATTAGATGTTAACTTAATTCTTGACATATCATGTTCTTAAGATAAAAAACCTAAATATAAAATTTAAAAAAAGTCTTTGGAGCCGATTTCGAGAAAATTGCAATAAACTTCAAAATCGCAATAATAAAGTGGCACTTCTAGTCGTTAGATTTTAACTAAATTCTTGAAATATTAT
>JAHWXV010217181.1:0-11478 GCA_024586415.1 Phrixothrix hirtus | reverse complement strand
AAAAAAGTTTTTAAATAAAATTAAAGCATATTTTTTTTAATTACTTTTCTACGCGTTAAAAAGTTCTACTAATAAATATTGTAAGGGGTGTCTATTTCACTCCCTTCTGATAGTAGGGAACACAACTCATAACATGTATTTTCATTAGATTTAAACTTATGCCAAATATTATTTCTGAACGTTTAACTGAATTTGAAATATTAAAGAAAAACCACATTTTTTCTAAAACTTTGGAAGGGCATAACTCCTCGTGAAGGCTTCGGTGGAAAAAATATTAAATAAAAGACCTTACTTATTTTCCAATAAACTATTCTTTCCTAAACATTTTCGCAATATTAATGAATCACCCTGTATATAAAATTCCAAATAGAGTATGATCAGAAGACTTCAGTATTACATATCCTCATCAAGCATTTAATGTTGGGGATTTTAATTACCACACTACATCGCGAGGATGTTCAAGCAGTGATAGAAAAGGCAATGTTTTATAAGAATGGATGGAAATTAACCATATTAATATATGATGCGCAAGACAACAAACGTTAAGTTCACCAAGGTGGCAATGACATAATCCAGATTTATGTTTAGCAATCGATTATAAACTTCTTAATTGTTATAGACAAGTACTGAATGACTTTTCACATAGTCAACAACGACCAACTTTGTTAAAGATTGTCTCCAAAAAGCAAATTGGAAACCTTTTATGAATGTTGTTGATTCAAATATTAGACGAATAGATCCAGTATTTAATAATTATTATAGATTGGTTGGAATAGTTAAGAGTGTCGCCAAGAAATTTATTCCTAGAGATTTTCGCAAAGAATATATTTCAGGTTGGTTTGAAGAAACTAATAAATTTTATAAGAAACATAAAATCAATCCAACCCAAGAAAAAACAGAAGAAAATTTAAATTCAATAAACAGAGAAAGGGAAAAAGAGAGAACAAATGAAATAATCTTACCAATAATATGAATTTTACTCACTCTAGTCGTAGTAGCTGGAACTTACTGAATAAGTTGGGGACGGCTACTTAATCAAAAATTTCTAAAGCTCAAATTTCTCTTAGTATAGTGATATTCCTGAATATCTCAAATTTTGTTAAAATACCTAATGAAGAGGCCAGAAAAATGCGAAATTGTTTAAAAGGCTTGAGGCAGATACACCACCTTCCGAATAATTACGTAGACCTTTTACATTACAAGACTGGAACCAACGTCCACCAAAACGAAAAAGTTGCAGATTTTGATGAAATTTATCAAAAACCTGAGACGCTATGTTTTAAATTGGCTACATAATTTTTATCAATATTTTGATTTCAGGTAAATTACGCAAAGATTTGAAAAGAGCGAGGTAATTGCAAATTTAAAGCCCGGTAAAGTAGTAGATGATTCACCTACAGAACAATTATAAATCTATCTGTTACCTATAAACTTCTGAAAGACTTTTGTGTAATAGAATATATACAGTTATTGAACAATTATTACCTGCAGAATAAGCGGGTCTTCGCAGATTAGGAAGTTGCTGCAAACAAATTTTAACGTTAAAAAGTCATATAGAAGCAGGTTTTGAAAGGAAGTTAAAAACTGAAGTAGTTTTCGTTGATTTAGCTGCTGCCTATGATACCGTTTGCAAGGATGGCCTGATTCATAAACTTTACAATGCAATATCGTGTGGAAGAGTGCTTAAATTACAAAAAAATATGCTAAGCTGGAGGCTTAATGTAAAAATACTATATACTGCTAGTTTGACATTCGTTTTTTATACTGCAGTATACTGGCGTATGGATGAATTCAGCTTTCAAGTCAATACCTACAAATTGGTTATCAATTTCGATTAATAGCGTTCTTGCAGACATTCGTTGTAAGGCTGCTATGAAAAGATAATGAGATAAATATAATAAGTTACCAGATTGATCTACAGCATCTACCACTTAAAAGATTAAAATCACGCAAACCTATTTAGCATGAAAATTTCCTATCAGAAAAATTTTCATACTACAAGCTTTGCAAACAAGGATGGTCTTCCACTATTGTTTTTAACTATACATTAATAGAACGTCCGTACCTGGATTTGTACTACTGAGAAAAATTTGATGTTAAATTAACTTCGATTAGAAGGTTTATTATACCACTGGAATGCAATACCTAGGCCCATAAGTCAATGTAAAAAAGGAAGTGAAATAGTAGATCATATTGTAAATGATTACCCTTTTACTAAGTTTGATTGTGGATTTCTTGGTATCCATAACCTTACATCAATTGCCATTAACTAGTTACATCATATAAAATACTTGTGATTTCACCTAATAAGGTTGTTTTGTTCTGGTTTTTTTTCCTATTTTTGCAACAAACAGTGGCTGATTTTTTTTATATTAAATTCTGGATATACCTACATCCTTTTTTCGACGGCACACATGATCTAAGCTAGAATTAGCTTTAATTTGTATTGTATATATTGTATATATATACGAGGTGTCTCAATGGAACCGAAGCACTTTTAATAACGGCGTTGGCGCTATGTTTTAGAAAAATTCCTGAGCCCATCAATTTTGAATATTAGGGGGACATCTGTAAAAATAAAGCTTGATCTTGCAACATTAACCCACTAACCGCGGTAGCCGCTATCTTAATAATTTTAAGGGCGAGTAATACCTCATTTCAAAGGTCTTTTAATTTTCTTAGCAGGTACATTAGGTATGTTGCATTTTGTTAATGACTTCTCACACTTTAATAACAGAACCAAAATGGAAAAGGAGCAAGGGAATTTGCAGTTTATTAAATGCTAAAAATGGCCTCCAACAACTTCCATGAATGAAATAAAATACGATTTAGTCTGAAATTTTCCTCTTGCATTTGGAAACGTCAGGAGATCGGTGATTCCTGAAGGTTATCGGATATATATTTGTAAAGTAATCGTGTTTAAAGAAGTTTAATGAATATGTGTTTGCTTTCGCATGCACATTTTATGAGGGGTTGAGACGTTGCTCTACAAATTTACGTTTTGAGTTCGAAATTATATATTATGCGTTAGCAAGGTTATGTTGTAAGTGGGAAAGTTGACGTTTTAAGTGAACAATTTTACATTATTAGAAATTGTACGTTCTGCGTTAGCAAGGTTATGTTGTGAGTGAGAAAGTTGACATTTTAAGTGAATAATTTTACGTCCTGCGTTAGAAAGTGTAATTGATAATTTGAGCGAAAAATTGGTCATTTGGCGTTTACGCTGTGAGTTTGAAAGTAGTAACATAACGCAGAAACGTATTGAAATAGTTAGTTGTACTACAGAAATGATAATAGTACTATACTTACTGCTCGCATATTTAATGCTAATCTAAGCAAAAATCTAGGGAGCAAATACGTGATGTAATTAATGAATAAATGTATGGTTACTGGCTCAGTAAATAATAAGAAACATAAACCTACTAGAACAATCAATGATGAAACTGTTGCGGTTGCTGTTTTAGGTCACGTTACCCTTGTGGAGAATACACAGTTTGTCAGAAAAATATCTCAAACATATGGAATATCACATTGAACCGTTTCGAGGATTCTTCACAAGCGCAAATTTCATCCATACGAAGTTAAATTACTACGTGAGTTAAATGAAGCCGATCTTGATCGGCATCTCCACTTTTGTGAAATTCTTACTGAGCGTATTATCAGCAATCGTTTTCCTTGAAGGGGCACGTTAACCGACATAACTGTAGATATTGGAGCGATAGTAATCCGTATTTAATGCAGCAAGTACACTCTCAACGTCATCAAAAGCTAAATGATTGGGCCGGAATATTCGGGAAGCATATTATAGGATCACTTTTAATACCGGCAAATTTTAACGGTGAGATTTATCTAGATTATATGGAAAATACGATTGAACCACTTTTATTGAAGTTATGAGATACAGATTTATTAGAGGACGTTATCACATTCCAGCAAAATCGGACACCGCCCCATTATGCAGGCCCCGTTCGGTAGTCTTGAATGATCACTTCCAGGATAGATCGATTGGTAGGAGACGGCCGAGGGTGTGGCGAACAAAATCACTAGATTTGATTTTATGGGGACGTCTTGATTCAAAGTTTTATGAACCACAATCAGCAACTTTACAAGAGTTACGCGAAGGAATAGTTTAAGAGAATCGAGAGATAACTCTGGAAGTTCTTTGGAATGTAAGGGAAGCGTTTAAATCCCTGCTGTATCACTCTATGGAAGTTAGTGGAGACCCATTTTGAGCATTTATAAACTGAAAATACCCTTGCACCTTTTTTTATGTTAGTTCTGTTAATAAAACGTAAAAAATCTTTTTTGTGAGAGGTCATTGATAAAACGCAAAATACCTAAAATATGTGCTAAGAGAGTTAAAAAACCTACGTTGCTATTTAAAATTTTCAAGATAGCGGCTACCGCGGTTAGGGGGTTGACGTTACAAAGTCAAATTTAACATTTGCAGATATCCCCCTAATATTAAAAATTGACGGGTTTCAGGAATTTTTCTAAAACACAACACCAATGTTGTTATTGAGGGTTTCATTGAGAAACCTTATATATAGGGTTAAATGAATTACAATATAATAATCCTTATTCTAACGTCTTTTGGATTGTACTACTACAATACATTTTATTGGCATAAATAGAATTAGGTCATTGTAACGCTATATTTGATATTTCTCAGTAAAGACTTGTTATCATTTGGACATTTATTATAATTGCAGCACTTATATTAAAATATTTTCAGATTATGTATATCCTTCGTTTATATTAATATTTTAAAATTTATTCAGATAAACCAGCATCACCTACCATTCATTTAAAAACACCAAATGCCGTTTGCATCGAGATGAACTGCAATTAAGAGGGAGTCGGAAATAAAACTGTCCAGAACAATTATATCAAATAAAGATGATGAAAAGCTTCATTTACTTAGTTTGAAAGGATGTCAAATAATGACCAATGATCTTAAAAATAAACAAAGTACCTAAAGGTGAGTAGAAAATATTTAGATTTTGTAATTAAAATGATGACAGCTTCAAATCGGCAAACAAAATTAAAAATTTGTAGTGAGACAACACACGACTTTCTCTTGCGCATATAGATATTCAAATGGTGTCTACCAATGATTAAATTATTATTCAAGTTTATTTTTAAAACGATAATTGTAACGGTCACCCATCCAAGTTACTGGACACGCAAAAGGCTGCTTAACTTCGGAAATTTTCTCTCAAAACTTGCTTGATGCATTTTTTCAGAGAAACCGTTAAGTTCACGTAAAAGGGCATTAAAAACATAATAACCGTACCAAGTTTAAAAGAAAATGTTATAGTTGTTTTCAGGAAAATCACAAAATACTTAAAAATCGCACTTGTGGCACTTCCGGTCATTCGTTTTTAACTAAATTATTGACAGCTTGTCTTCGGAAGATAAAAACTTACATATAAAATTTCATTTTTATATGATGTTTAGTTTTTGAGATATGTTGTTCACAATTAATATTTTAGGTACTTCCAGTTGCTCGATTTTAGGAAACTTATTATAGATACTGTTTAGTTCATATAAAACGGAATTAAGTAGTTGATAAATATGTGAAGTTGTAAAAAAATCGTTAGAGCCAATTTCAAGAAAATCGCGAAAAACAAAAATTCGGAAAATATCTAAAAATGACAAATAAAGTAGAACTTCCAGTTAGTAGATTTTAACCAAATTCTTGGTTTGGTATACAAAGGGAGTTGTGACCACAAATGTAAATTTTCATTTAGCTAAGACTTTTAGTTTCTTAGTTATTTTATCTAGAGTAAAAGACAAAGGTACTTTCGCTTACTCGATTTATAGAAAAGTTTCTGGGAAACAGCCTAAATTATATGAAATGGTTCAGAAATGTGATGTTTTAAAAAAATCGTTACAGACAATTTCGAGAAAATCCCTAAAAACCAAAAATTTGAAAAATATCTAAAAATAACAAATAACGTTATACTTCCGGTTATTCGATTTAAATGAAATTCTTGATGTAGCATACAAAAAGTAGTTAGGACCTGAAATATAAATTTTCATTTATCTAGGACTTTTAGTTTCATAGTAATTTTATTCACTTAATGGTAAAAGTACTTCCGGTTTTTCGTTTACAGAACATTTTCTGAGAATCCGTCCAAATTATATAAAAGGCATTAAATGCGTGAGAAATACAATATATTTAAATAAATCGTTTGAGCCGATTTCGAGAAAATGCGCAAAAACAAAAAACGACAAGAGTGCCTTTCGGTTATCCGATTTCAGTGAAATTGCTGGAATTGCGTGCCAAGATGGATACACACTTAAATATACAATTTTGTTATTACACAACTTCTAATTTTAGAGATATCGTGTTCACACACGTGCCCGCGCACATACACTCATACACACACACACACACACACAACACACACACACACACACACACACACACACACACACACACACACACACACACACACAATGCACACACACATATCACACACGCGCGCGCTCGTACCCACGCGCACGCTCACGCACACACACAGACAGACACACCCACAGACCAATTTCCAAAAACATAATATTCGTATTCAGGGGATGCGAAAACGTGTATTTCCACTAAATTTTCAACATCAAAAATCTTGGTCTAAAACAATACTTGCTCTTTTACCTATGTTTCATATAGGTAAGAGAAAGTAAAAATATTAATTTTATAAGAATAACTGAAACAAGCAAAATTAAAAACAATTAAAATTAAATTATAGAAAATTGAAATAAAAAATAAATGTGTATGGTGAATTATATGTTTGATAATACAATTGAAACAAGTGTTGTGTGCCCACGGTCGTATTTATTAACTAATTGATTTATTTTATTTTTATTAAAACACAAATAATTATTCTTAGGTTTTATCAATTGCACCTGATCATGCCTTTTATAAAATTTTTTGAACTAAGCTGAAACCTAAATGGTACTAATTAACATCAATAAATGAAAGCGTGGGCAGATAACAGTTGTTTCAATTACATTATTAAATGATTATAGAGTTATTATTTATAAATACATTATATTTTATCAATTTATTATAAAGGCAGCCGTATTTCATTTCCTCCTATATAATTGGCAATTTGTAAAAGGAGGAGTTGCCACTTCTCTAACATCAATAGCATGGTGCAGAAGTTCTTCTCGTTCTTCAGTTTCAATTATTATGTAAAACAGTAGTACCGACATAATTTCTGTAGTAGTAATCACGTGGTATTTGAAAACATTTTGTAGATATTAAAACCTTCATTATATAACCTTTTTTGTTCTAATATGTACATAATTTTATTTATTTTCAGATCTTGTATTATGATGTGTATCGAGTTTCTTGATATGTACTGTCTTTAAGCAGAATATGTTATAATTGACCCTGTTCCAAGCAATTTTTAACACGTTAGCTGCCGTTACCAGTTTTGATAACATTACAAGCAGCAATGTGCCAACCGGCGGTCATTTTTATTAATTCTTAATAAGCCACATTGCTTCTCACTGTTCATTTATATACACCTATAAGCTGGTCGGCGCGGCGGTCCATTATACAGAGAAAATCTCATAAAGTAAGCTTGGTTGATAGTATAGTTAGCTTCAGCTAATATGGTTTGGTAATCAAATCATATCTGCACAAATTAATTCATTTTTAATTTGAATGCTACATATACATGTATAAAACGAATATTTCTTATTTAGAAGAATATTTATGAATAATATATGTTGAAAACTATTTATTCAATGTTTAACAATTATATAATACGTTTATTACGACCACGCCGCGCCGCTTTACAACCGGCTACCATTTAAGAATAAAGTCATAATTGAGTTTGAGTTGCATACATAATACCCCTTATTTTCCTTTTTTTTATATCATAATATATGAAAATTTTAAACTGATATTATTGGCAATAGTTGCTAAATTTATGAGGTTTACAATATTAAACGGAAAATGACAAATCGTCGCTAGATGCAGCAGCTAACGTGCTAAAAATTTTACTCAGTGAGGACCTGCTACAACTTGAATATTAAAGAACGTCCATCCTTTCCGGTTACGGTCTGCAGGACTTTTGATTTCTATGTGAATTCCGTCAACATATCCAATCACGCCAGGAAAGCCGGCGAAGTTATATTCTCATACACTTCTTTGATTATGCGGGAGGTAGAGGATTGAGTTATATGTAATAAATCTCCGAAAACTCTAAAAATAAAATTTTGTAATGGTAAATTAAATTTATTAAATCAATTAAATAAACATACTTGATAGCAGCCTGTAACAAACGAATGCAGTGCTATTAAAATCTTGAAAACGATTGGGATCCTAATCTACGTTGATTTACACATTTTCATAATTTTGATTTATTAATGACGTAATTCTATGCATAATGGTTTCATTAGAAAAGCGATGCTTTTGTCGAGCTTGAGTATTAGTTAATCTTTCCAGAGGGTTATTAATTCCTCGTAAATTATTCCTAAAATACATAATGAAAGGATATTGTTAATTAATAACTTATTAGTTACCTCAGAGTAGGTACATACGGATCATTTTCAACATGGTGTAGAAATTCAATGAAATTGTCCATAATTAAATGATGGTTATTATAAAATAAAAATAACAAATACAGATAATAACAACAACGAATAACAACAATAAATGCAGGTAACAATACCAATCAAAAATAATAAAATACGCAAAACAAAACACAATGAAACACGCCAAAGGTCAAATTAGATATCTAAAGCTTGGTTAAGTAATCGTTAGGGAAGGTATAAACTTCATTAATGCAAACTCAACTTATCCTCAACTTTCAATAGTAGACGTGTGATTCAACATAAAGAAACTGTTCCTAAATGCGAAATCTGTCGTTAAGCATGAGCTAAGGAGATACAAGGATGAGTAGTTATTAAGGTATGTTTCTCAACCTGGATCTAAAAGCGTTTATGCAGCTTCATTTGATAGCATCCTATACATAATGCGTTTAAGTTTCACATGCAGCTATTGGTAACGAGAGCTATGAAAGATACAACTTCAGTTTAATTACACAAAATTATCTCAATGCTTGATCAATTTACCGGAAAATGCTTATTTTACTAGATTAGGGCTAAAAACCCAATTGGGTTGATTTTTAAGTTTTCAAATAATTCCGTAATCATAGTAAATTAATATAAATATTGAAAATAAAACAATTGGCGTATTTATTGTTTAACCAGTAATGTAGAAAAATACTTTTTGAGAAATTTTAATTTCAAAGATATTTCTATTAAAATAAAAAATAAGTTTTTTGAGGATGTTTATAGAACTGTACGACACACATAAAAAAATAATTAAAATAATTATAAAAAGTATTTTATTAATAACATTAATAACAAATATGCTTTATCTAAAAAAAGTAAGAGTTAATATCATATCCTGAAATTAAACCATACAAAATTATTTTCGACGTTACTTGTTAGACAATAAAAATACCAAACATTTTAAAATGCTATTTTATATTAATGTTGAGGAATTATTTGTAAGGTACAAATCAACAAAATTCAATTTTAAATCATATCTAGTAATGTGTGTTGTTTTTCGGGAAAACGAAATGAACTGATCTGCTAATGCGGAAATTCTTTTAAATTTAACTGAAATTGTGTCATTTATGGATCCTGAGACGTTAACTGTAACCCACGCAATCTGAACATACTGTACATACGATACATAAACATAAAAAATAAGCAGTAGGGAATTAGCTTATATACTATATTTGCTTTTAATAAAGCAAGTAATATGGTTTAAATTTGAATTACTGTATTTAGTTATGAATTGCTAACCTTAACTGTTGAATTCTTATTAAAATAATTATAAAGATTAAAATCTATAAATAGCTATGCTTTTTCTATTTTGATAAAATGAAATTGCTGCTCAATTCAAATAGATTAAAACGTTAATTAATCTCTTAATAAAATTTATATTTATTAAAACGAACGTTTTCAGTTAAAACTATTAAGTAACAATATTTTCGGGCTTATCAATTAGTGTTAATTTCATCTGGATATTCATGTTGGTTTTAAGGTTTCATTGTAATTTTTATAATTTCCAATGTCGTTTTTATATATTTTTATGTTTGATTTGCAATATAAACATCTTGTTAATAAAATGGTTAAAATGATTAAATTTAAAAACCAGTCAAATAATAAAACTTTTAGGACGAAACGAATTAAAATAGTGTTATGTGGTAAAATTTTATTATTTGACTGTTGTTTAAACTTAATTATTTTGATTATTTTATTAACGGTAATGTTTAAATTGCAAATAAAATCAAATATACTATATTTGAAATTATAAAAATTACAATGAAACCTTCAAAACCAACATACATATCCAGATGAAATTAATACTAATCAATAAGCCTGAAGCCGTTTTTACTTAATAGTTGTAAACGAAAACGTTCGCTTTAATAAATAAAAAATTTGTTGGGAAACTGATTATTATTCTAATTTATTTAAACAATTACCTAACTTTAATCTAAGCATTGCTTCTTAATTTATTTGATGTTAATACCGTAGTTAGACTCGAAAGCTATTTAATTATTTAATTTAAGTCTTTGATTTGTGTACAGTTTGTAACTAATTATATTTCAACGCGTATTTATTTATTTTATAAATAGCTATTTATTTTTCAATGTTTTTGTCCTTTGTCGAATTAACAATGCCTTGATTGAAATATTTATATCAAAACCATAATATTGAGATACACTACACAATTATGACTCATTTTTTGCTGAATAATTTGATGTAGCAGCATGCCTTACCGTGAAATTTTATATTGTGTGTTTCATAACAAATATCGTTACTAATATTTGTTGAGATCCATTATTCTCCAATGGGAAACAATTAATTCACTATAACTAAATGAGTCAAAACCTAGTTTTCCCACAATGTTATTGTTTATACTAAACCTACATATGTTAATTTGGTGCAAAATAGTGACATTAATTCTAAATATAAAAATGAGCTTATCACTTTACTTAATTACAGTTTAAAGCAAAATTTTTTCAAATTCAGAGATAAGATCTATATACAGAGTGAATGTTTGGGGATGGGCGGTGGCTTTTCTCCATTTCTAAGCGAAATTTTTTTAAAACATCTTGATACAAATTTCTCACCGAAAACACATTATTCCAAAATAATGTGATTGCTTGGTTTAGATACGTGGATGATGTCATTTGCTTCTTTAGAGACGAAGATGATAAACTCAATCAATTGTTTAATTTTAATAATACTTGGCATGACAAAATTAAGTTTACTATGAAAATGGAAAATAAATCTTCCTTTCTTTTCTTAGACATCAACATAACTAGAGTTAATCATCATCTACAGTTTAGTATACAGGGTGTAAAGTAAATAGCGTTCGTCCTTGTAACAGGTGGTAGCAAATCGAAAATAGAGCAGAAAATGTGGTATAACTTTTTTCGCTATCGC
>JAHWXV010217172.1:0-12895 GCA_024586415.1 Phrixothrix hirtus | reverse complement strand
TCAATGACAGGAAAATATCCATTTTAAAGAGAGTTTAAAAATATAAGGATAAAAAAAAATTATCTGGAAAAATCGAAAGAGTCAGGGAAAAGTCAGGGAAGTTTAGAATTAAAATTTTGTCGCCACCCTGTTCGAAAGAACTGTTTGTGTAACAACAGTTTCTCGTATACAGACAAACTGAGATAGTAACAATAGCAAGAATAATTGTTAGTAATGCCATAAAAGACCCTCTCTCCCGTTAGGTAAATTTCCGGTACGATTAGAGGGATTTACTTTTCGCAGAAGAGATTAAATACTGTTCAATAATTCAATAGTTTTAAACATTATTCATAAATCTAAATAATATTTTGAGATATATAAAACTGTATTGGGTGCTAGGTAATGCAATTTCCCTAATTTAATAGTTTTCAACCATTTTACAAAATTTACGTAAGTGTATAAACTCCCGCGAGCGGTAGTGTATGTATACTTGTTGTAACTACATTAAAATGCCGCTCGATCGTTTATACCATATACAACGAATATTGATTTTTGTTCACAAATGCACTCTGGTAATATTTCGTTGTGGACGGACTGAATATCGCCTTCCCCCGTTTTCGTACTGTAATTGTTCCACGCGGTATGGTACTGCATTTTTGACTTTTCAGTGAACACACCAATGCGGAGAACAAGCTTAATGTGCATTATTTCTAGGATATTCTGCGTATTTATTGTTTTTAAATAAACTTCGACAGTGCTGTACAATTTCAAAAAAATGCAATTTTATCTTTCTCACTGTCACATGTATTTACTACAGTTACAAAGATGCCATAAGACGAATTTAATTGGGGAAAAAATTCTCTCAGTCAATTGTATTTCGAAAATCCTTTATAAAAGGACGAACAAGCTGACGCTTCAATATATCGTCACGGTGAATTAATTGTCGAAAAAGATTAAGGGCAGATATAAGTAGTTCCGACTTAATTTTCAGCAAATTTCAAAAACCATTCTAGCTGTGATACTACATAACAGATATGGTGCGTAAAGTGTAAGGGGTAACGAATCATTTATTAGAACTGCCACAGTCATTTATAAGTCGTGCGTATCGTTATTGTGCTGTTCGGAGCTGAATTTGCAAACTGACAGAACTGAATTAGAATGTTCGTACGCTTGGGTTACCGAAATGAATATAAAATTTCGAAATTTATATAACATGTAGGAATTAATTAAAATATTTAGTTTTTAGTCCCTTGCGACCTATAAAATATGGAAGGGAGTGGAAAACCAATCAGCCCTAAACTCGCCAAGATGATAATTATTTCTTTTTGTTACTTGAAATGCGTTCTATCCTCAAACTACGGAAATGATATTCTAGTAAATGTTTGTTATTTCATCTTGGTTCAGGTAATTAATACAATTCTAAAATAAACATATCTACAGTCGGCAAATATTTGTATTATGTTGAGGTTATGTGTAAACGATCAAGGAAAATTTACTAGCATGCATTGTTTTTTACAAAGAGTTTTTCCGAATTATTTCATCGCTGTTAAAGGTCACCTACTAAGGCGAAGGAAGGAACATTTATACTGGTTTTAAAGACAATTATGGTCGCGGTATTACGGCTAAGGGTTAATTTTCCATACGTTGCGTCGCGTCAATGACAGTTTTTAAATTTCAGACAGCAAGGGGTTGTACATATAATACGCAAGCAAAAGGCTTTGTCAGTTTTCTAGGTTAGTTAAATTTTAGTTTCTTAAATTTAACAAAGAAGCACATTAGATACTTAATCATATAAAAGGAAGCGGAGGAAATTGAAAGCGATGGTTATAGGCAACATGTGTTTATTCACACAGCAGTGTTATAATTTTATTAACCTTTATATAGAAGATCTTTTGTGTATATAAGAATACACCCTCTAAACTGATGGCGACCGATTAAATGCCTATTAAATTTACCTTAGGTGGCAGAAGAGTAGATCATTTATAAATATAAAATACTCGTATTATACAGGGCGATATTGATTTTGGTTCCCGATTTTTTCTACGTTTACGAATGTAAAGCCATCGCAGAAACGAAATGCACGAGGGGTGATTAGGTACGTTACGTTGCTAGTTGGGTGCGCAGTCTGTGTGAAGCTCGGTTTATGTGGTATGGATAAGGAGTTCTAAGTGTTCGTGTGGGGGTTTTGTCTACCTTTACAAATTGTGTAAATAGCCGGAGTGTCGCGATGAAATCGCGAGTAATCGAGCGCCTTCCCTTACATGCTTTTACGCTCTTATGATTATCATCGTTATTATACTAGTTGGAAGCATTTGAAGCAAAGTGTTACGCAAACAGCAAGTTTTCTATCGCTTTGGAAAGGCAGGGGTGGTTAGTCTTGCTTGTTAGTAAAACGAATGAAAATAAAGTGTCGCGTAACAGGGGAAACAAAAAACGAAGCGAACTGTTCCACTAACCTAGCACATTTTACGCTGCATTGCTTGATACCTATCCTGGAAATGAGGAAAAAAAGCAGTGTAACCTGTTATATTTGCGTCAAACAAAGGTAACAGCAAATGAGCGTTGCTTACCAATCAGTCCCGATTTAGGAGGTCCCGAATGATAATTTCCAGGTTTTCATGATAGGAAGGAGCACGATTGTTATTTCAATTCTCCTCTAAGGGCGCAGACTGATGTTGGGACAATCTTTAGTCAAGGAGAAGTAAGGATAGTTAAAGGCAAGTATAGATGTGGAAGGAGATTACCAGGTAGAAATGAGCGGAAATACTGTCCGAACATTCACTTCAGAGGAGATGTCTCTGTCCACCTAGGAAATCATTCGAAATTTGAATCAAAGCAGGCGACCCGGGGGTCGAACGCAGGGCCTCCCGAATGCCATACCATAGCGTTAAAAGTTCTACCACTTTAGCTTGGCGGCCTTTCGGAAAGGAGATTTTGATATCCTATGACGTTTTGAGCTGTAGGATCTGAGTTTTCAAACTTTGTCTGTACAAAGAGTATTAATAGTGTCATATTTGTGCTTACACAAGTTAGGCGACGCTTGTCGCCATGGACCAGAAAGCCGTATCTAATTTTATGTAAAATTAGGAAAAACATTCCAAATGCTGCAGAGCGGCAGATATTCCTTAAAATAATGCTCGCAGATGAACCTGTAGAAAAAATTCGCGAACAGATCAAAAAAGGCCGTCGCATGTCCGTAAAAATTATCGAAAACATAATAATCAGTAAATTATAACTTGATCGCATTTTGGCTGAAAGGTCTGTACGCAAATTTGTTCCACCCTCTAAAGCATAAGAGATAAGCTTCGAAATGGATTGCAGTCAATAATAAAGCTTTGCATTCGCCCGACCTGACATCGTATTACTATTTCCTGGTTCCAAAATTGAAAATATGGTTTTGGCTCGTATTGTCTGCACATACCTTGTACCACCAGACTTGCAGTAGACATTGCGGTGAGGACAAGGCTCCGAAATACTCACGCAAACGAAGTAGTTTTTAAGGTCATGCATTATACAGGATGTTTCAAAAGTCGCGCGACATAGGACAAGTCTGTTATTTGTGCATATACTGCAAAAACGATATAGAGCAACATTGTTGAAAATACGTTGTGTGAAATCTTGAGCTGAATTGCTGCGGCATAAGATGCCCCATTTAGGTTAATTATCGGGTAACGTTATTACAACTTTATTAACTGTTATTGCTTGAAATCACAAACTTAACAAACCAAATTGCAAACCGAAGCAAACACTACTGGAGGAATTGTTCAAATTGATCGCCATCCGAATACGGTTCACATAACTCTTGCACACATTGCGTAACACCGTAAGTGATATTGCTGCACAGGCTCCTCTGATGTTTTCCTGCAGATCCTGCAGTGTTCGGGGTCTGTTGCTGTGCACAACAGATTTGAGATGGCCCCAGAGGAAAAAGTCAAGTGGCGTCAAACCAGGCGACCTAGGCGGCCATTCCACTGGACCCTTTCGACCTATCCAACGCCCAGGTACAACTTCATTCAGCAATTCGCGTGTTGTTAGTCCGAAATGCGGCGGTGCTCCATCTGGCTGAAAGAAAAACCCTCGTCTTTTTTCTAGGGTAGATTATCCAAATAGGGTAGGAATGTCATCTGGAGATGCTCTCTGTACAGTTCAGCAATGAGCTTGTTGTTAAGAAATACGGGACCGATGAGAACATCCCCATACATTTAACTTTGGATCAGTCTGATGATGAGCATCTACAGCAATGTATGAGTACTCGGTTGCCCAATAAATGGCGTTATGTCTGTTTATTGTTTCATTCAGATTGAAACAGGCCTCACCGCTGAAAACAATATCAGCTTCAAGGTGTGGCTGGCGCGTTCGTTTTTCTGCAAACCACTCACAGAACTGCACCCGTCTATCTGCATCATCTCCATGAAGTTCCTGGGCAAAATGCATACTATATGGATGTAAATGATTTTTGGATAATATCATGGACACGGATGCCGGACTCATGCCACATTCTTGAGCCACTTTTCTTGTTGACCTTGTTGGACTGACTGTCAGCTTAGCTAGTACGTTAGCTAAGTTTGCAGAATCTGTTGCTATACGTGGCCGCCCAGACCATAGTTTGTCATGGATACTGCCTGTTGCCTTAAACCATTGTGGGGATGGCTGATCTGGATGCCGTCTGTGATATTCCTCCGCAGCTTCCCTTAGACTCTTTCCTGCAGCATGGATTAGAACCATTTCCATCCTTTCATGAATTGTGTACAGGGACATTGTTGTTGATTACTCAAATAAATGAAAAACAAAACATTCAACATCAAGGTCATGATTTAAAACGTATTAGGGGCGGTCAAATGAAAATTGAACACCCGCCATAACACCCAATCATCGCAATAATAAATGTCTTAACGCCTTTGGTGACTACTTTTGAATAAAACCATTCCATGGTCACGTCGTAGCGGGTGTTCGGTTTTTATTTGACTGCCCCTAATATTTCCAACAATTTCATACAGTAGTTTTTGCGGTATCTGCACAAATAACGAACTTGTCCTATGTCGCGCGACTTTTGAAACACCCTGTAAAAAAGCGATAATAAGCAGATAACAATTAATGAATGCATCGTAAAGAAAGAAGAATGCGAAGATGAATTTAGCGCACCACACATGAAAAAAAATTAGACAACTATCGCGAAAATATTATCATAGAAATCAGTAGAATCAAACATTGTTACGTTTAGGAAGCGAGTGCAATAATTGCATAAGAAAATCCAACACGGAATAATCATATATAAAAATTGCTACGATATCATTTCTATTTTAGATTTCCAATTGATACATCCCATAGTTCTAGATACCGTGCTTTGAGTAATGACCTTAAAATGTTTGAAATTTGTGCAGTTAAAATACGTTTTAAGACTTACTGGTTTTTCTACATAACTTATAGGTAGCAATTTTGTTTTGCCTAGCTAATGGGAGGGTGTAGGCTTTTTTGCACCAAACTTGAGACGAGAAAATTGGAAATAAGAAAAATAAGATACGTAAAATCGGAAATAATTGTGGGCACCGCTGCAAAATTAGAATTTAACAAGTAAGAATTGCTAAACTAAGTGCAGATAACAATAAACCCAAAAATTACTTATTACAAAAGCTTTCAAATTATAATGTCACCGTCGGCGCGTCCCGATTTTTATCTAGATCAAGTTAAAAGTAAGTGATCGTTTGTATAATATAAATCTTACCTGCTATAATCTCTGAAATAGTAGACTAAGCATAAGTTTATACTATTGAAACAAAATAAAAGTTACATTGGTTTAATGTAAGTTTCTTGTTACGTTATACTCGTTATTTATGACACCGTAAGCTCATACCATCATTAAACGAAGCATAATATTTGCCGTGCAACATAAAATTTAGTTTTGGAATCATAATTATTTGCAGTGTTATAAATTTAACAACCGGTGTTAACAATTTAATCAAAACCTACCTGTTACTTTTGTTGAATGGGTTGTTTCCGTTTGTCTAAGTACGGGTGCAACTCGGTAAAATATACTTCTGAAAATTAGTGCTGTATTCTATGACGTACGGAACTAGTATATGAATAAAAATAAAAATAAAAATTTCGGTAAAAGGCAAGTAAAATTCGCTAGTTTTCGTAGGATCCCGTTTATAAAAGATGACTTACTAAATTAGGCAACTATGTAGATGTAAAAATATAAAGCAACATAATTGGCGTAATTAATGGCTTTCACGATTGAAAATAAGTTGGTTAAACTTCTGAATGTCTAATTAACGCAACCCACTGTGCTTGAAATATTTAGAACACCTCTTGTGGAAAAACGCAATCAATTAACATGTAAACATATTGAGCAATAGCTTATTCGTTAAAGCCTCTTTTGTATGTGAGTCTTCCGATTTCTTGACTTCAGGTTTTAATATATAAAAATCTGGTGTGAAACAACACACGACTGTCTTTTACGCACATAGATATGCCGATAGTGTCCACACATGATTAGATTATTGTCTACGTTTATTTTGGAAACGATAATTATAACGGCCACTCATCCAAGTTACTGGACAGGCGAAAGGCTGGTTATCTCCGGAAATTTTCTCTGATAAATTGCTTTAACGCATTTTTTCAGAACAACTGTTGTTCACGTAAAGGGGCATTAAATACATAATAACCGCAGCGCATTTAAAAATAAAAGCTATAGCCGTTTTCGAGAAAATCGCAAAAAACTTAAAAATCGCAAAAATAAAGTGGCACTTCCGGTCATTCTATTTTACCTAAATTCTTGACGCTCACGCGCAGAATATAAAAAACTTAAATGTACAATTTCGTTCATATGTCATATTTAGTTTTTGAGATATGTTGTTCGCAATTAATACACTAAGTACTTCCGGTTACTTGACTTTCGAAAATGTATTAGAGATACAGCTTGATTCATGTAAAATGGAATGAAGTAACCAAGGAATTTATTAAGTTTTAAAAAAATCATTAGAGCCAATTCCAAGAAAATCGCGAAAAACGAAAATTCGGAAAATATCTAAAAATGAGAGAAATAAAGTGGAACTTCCGCTTATTCGATTTTAACCAAATTCTTTATTTGGCATACCAATGTAGTTACGGCCACAAATATAAATTTTCATTTAGCTAGAACTTTTAGTTTTATAGTTATTTTATTTTAAGTTAACGGTATAGGTACTTCCGGTTACTCAATTTACGGAAAAGTTTCTGAGAAACGGCCTAAACTATATAAAAGGTCATTAAATGGATAAGAAATGAAATAAGTTTTAAAAAAATCGTTGTAGCCGATTTTGAGAAAATCGCGAAAAATCGAAAATTCTGAAAATATCTAAAAATAATAGAAATAAAGTTGTACTTTCGGTTATGTGATTCTAACAAAATTCTTGATTTAGCGTAAAAAGGTAGTTGGGATCTCGTATATAAATTTTCGTTTTTTTAGGACCATCACTTTCATAGTTATTTTAGTCATAGTTAATTTTAATACTACTTCCGGTTACTCGTTTTGTGGACGTTTTTTTGAGAAATTGTTTTAACTATATGAAAGGGAATTAAATGTCTAAGAAATATAATAAATTTTAAGAAAATCGTTATAGCCGATTTCGAGAAAACCGTGAAAAACCAAAAAATGACAAGAGTAAAGTGGCACTTCCGGTTATTGGATTTTATTGAAATTGTAGCCGTCGTGTGCAAGAATGGATATAAACTCAAATATAAAATTTCGTTTATCTACGACTTTTCGTTTTCGAGATATTTTGTTCACACATACACACGGACACGCGCACTCACGCACACACGTACACACGCACACGCACACGCGCCCGCGCATGCACACGCGCACGCACACGCACACACACACACACAGACCAATTTTTAGAAACATGATTTTTGGACTCAGGGGACCCGAAAACGTGTATTTCCACTAAAATTTTGACATCGAAAATTTTGGACGAAAACAATACTTTCTCTTTACTGTCTTTCATATAAGTAAGAGAAAGTAAAAAGTTACTTACGGTTTGCAGATTTGTATATATTGTATTCATATAAGGTGACCAAACTGATTCCAGTACAAAGTCTATGAATATACAGCAGGAAGGTACGCTCGGGTGTCAGTGAAGTTTTTGAAACTTCTGCTCTTTAGAAGTTCGAACTTTATATTTGAGCTTCACTATTTCTCATTTGTCAAGGGCTGATTTTTAATTTCAAAAAGAATGGTTCGCACGAACCGAATACTTTATCAAAGTTTTATTTCAAATGGAGATCAAATAAGAAATGAAGAAGTATGCGTGAGTTTTTACATCACTAAAGTTCGATGCGAACTTGACTTAATTTAAATTTATCAATCTCTTGTTTGTACATAATTATAAAATGTTTATACCGTTAATTTTACAAATCCGAGAATATAATCGGATAGTTCCGACGTTCTATTGCTTGCGTCATCCCAAGGAAGCAAGTATACAAATTTCCACGAAGCGTTTACTGGATAGAACTAATCTACCGAATGATTACGGAACCCATTCCTAGTATAACAATTTATTTAAGATTTTAATAATCTTGAAAGGGTTTGTAATTCGGCAAAAGATTTCCTGAATTCAGAATTTAGATAATAAGAATAATTTATTAAAATGAACTAACGCGGCTAAAATGAGTACCTGAAGTTGGGTTTAATTGGATTTCAATGCGTACAGAATAATTCTAAGAAAGTCATACCACGAATGAATAATTTAATTAATGCGCCAATTAAAGACGATTTATTCGATTTACAGTGTGATCTTAAAAAGTTATTTATACATAATCAATAAAAGATGACCATTTTGCTTAAAATACGGGGCGATCTCTAAAAATAAAGGGCGTTGCATAAAATTCATGTGAGAATGATAATAATATACGTACTTTGAATGGAAAGAATATGTTTCATGGAGTAGAAATTATTAAAATAGTTACTTCCCGAGTTTGTTACCAAAATAAAATTATACCAAACGTGACACTACAAGTAAAATGTGCGAAGAGTTTGAAAAGTATGCAATACAGTATTGCAAGGACGCAGTTTTCGTGATAATTCTAAACATCATCCTATGTGCCCATGCAGGGCAACCAGGAAGGATTACATTCTGTAAAATCACTAGTACGGAACCGACCAAATTTTCATATATTGACTCACACTGAAGTTTGCGAATGGCGAAATCTATCGAGAGGGCGTGAAGCCAGTAATTAAATTTGATCACGCTTCCTTTTTATATCGATGTTAGTAAAAAACGTAAAATTAGGCTTCAATTGAAGCAGTCTGCGCATCTATCTTTGATTAATAAAATTAAATACAAACGATCGTTTTACAATAACCTTACCTGATATAAACCTAAAATGGTAAATTCTTATTTCTGTATCTTGTATCTTTCCTGCAGAATCTTACATGTAACTCAAACAACGAGTTGTGCTAATCCTAACGTAATTGGAAAGAACGATTAGTTAAAGAAATAATCTTTACAAACTGAAGAGTAAATCGGCTACGCCTCTGTATTGGTTCTTTATAAAATCTGCAACAAAAAATATATTAAGATAACTATACGAAGTCAGTTAAATATTGAGTTCACATTCAGTTGTGATTTTATACATTTCTTCATGCTAAGGTTTAATTTCAAATTAATATATGTTAAAATTACTCCTTTGTTGGCCAAATCCTAAGTCGATAAATTATTTTACGGCCATTAATACGGCAAAATAAAACAAATTATTTGCAGTGGTACCTGATTATATATTTTGATGGGCAATTACAAACTTTTCGGTATAGGTGATCAAGGTGGATCCAGATAAAGATGTACTTGACCCAAATGGGAGGGTATATCAAAATCGCGACATTTACAACGTTTTAAATTGTATCATAATTGCTTGCCCACATTGCAAATAAATTTCTTAAAGTGGGGTTAATTTTAATTTTGAGAAAATATCGAGCTTACATGATTAGTTCTGCGTTACAAATGAAAATTTATTGTGAAGCGAATAACGACGGATTGTTTTTCTACGCACAAAATTGATTTAAATACTAACGATCTTTTGTACAGCTTCTTTACTATTTCCAAATCACCTTGTCACACCTTTTTTATTTTGCGAATCAATATTGCGTTGGTTTGATTGTTTGCTAGCTTCAAGAAATTCGGTTTTAATAGAGATAAGACATTTTTAGATTTGAGCAACTTTTGTGTCGTTAAATTGGGCTTTCTTCAAAGCGATGTAGCTCTGAGTAAATCGGCAATCATCATGTGTACGCGTATTAAATGTCACTGTCTCAGTCACGAGATGTGTACAATCGGTACAATAAGTTTAAAGGCTTCTTTTCGAAAGACGAGTCGCTCTTTGGCGAAAATAAAATATTAAATACTCTTTAAAAACATATGATAGCATTCAATAAAATCTGTCGCAACACATAAGTGTCGCGCAAAACAGTAGAAATTTCAGCTAGTTCAACACAATGTTAGAAAGGTACCGTGGAATTACTCTATCTTTTTCGGTCTACAAAAATTTGCAGCTTAGCATATGGAGAGGTAAAGCAGGTCGGGATACAGGCGCCAGTTTATTGCCATGTGGAATCTAAAGAACAACAGTGCTGCTAGCGATAATCAAACAACCGTGCTGTACTTACTTGAAGCTGTATACTTAAAGATTAGATTGTTAAACAACTAATATGCAAATTAAGGCAATAAATAAGAAACTTAAGGAAACGACTACCGTTTGAGGCAAAACAATAAGCACAACCAACAGCATAATAGTAATTGAAATTTTACATTAACTACGTAACATACTATGATAGTAATATGCAAAAATAAATTACATTAAATAATTAAAGTTATAATCCATATTCTGTTCACATTCAAACCAGATTTAGTATAGATGATAATTTATGTAACATTAAATTTAATTAAAAAATAAAAAACTAATTATGTATTTGGAGCTGAAAATAATGGGTTACAGAAAATATTTATTAAATTTAATGTTACATAAATGCTAGAAAACAAATTAATTAGGCACGTCAGTAGACAATGAATTAGCAAATTGTTGGATGTTATAATACATCTTTTCGTGAAGGTAAAAATATAATTTGGACAAATTGTGAGTTGAATTATAGAAAGCGAGGTCTTTAAATTTTAATCTTGTACAAATTACAAGAAATTTGAAATAATGTTTGTAATAATTAAACCCAATTATCAAAAGCACAACGGGATTTAGTTCATATTAAAATTAAAATTAATATAATCAAAAATAAAAGATCTGGCGTGAGACAACACACGACTTTCTCTTATACACATATAGACACATAGACACATATAGATATAGAAATAGTGTCCACAAATGATTAAATTATTATTTACGTTAATTTTGGAAACGATAATTGTAACAGACGCCCATCCAAGTTACTGGACACGCTTAATTTGAAAGATTGTCCCTGATAACTCGCTTCAACAAATTTTTTCAGGAAAAGCTCTAAGTTCAAGGAAAAGAACCATAGCAAGTTTCGAAAAAATTGTCAAAAATGTTTTCGAAATCGCAAAAACTTCAAAATTGCAAGAATAAAGTGGCATTCCGGTCATTAGATTTTAACTAAATTCTAGACGTCTCATGTGCAGAAGATAAAACACTTAAATATGGAATCTAAATAAATTTTTTTTAGCTAATTTCGAGAACATCTCGAAAAACCAAAAAGAGTAAAATGGCATTCCGGCCATTACATTTTAATTGAATTCTTGACATCTCATTCGCAGAAGATAAAAACTTTAAATATAAAATTTACAAAAATAGAGACGATTTCGAGAAAATCGCGAAAAACCAAAACATGACAAGAGTAAAGTGTCACTTCCGGTTATTGAATTTTAACTAAATTCTAGAAATCTCATTTCCAGAAGATAAAAAACTTAAATATAGAATTTTAAAAAAATCGTTTGAGCCGATTTCGAGAAAATCTCGAAAAACCAAAAAATGACAAGAGTAAAGTGGTACTTCCGGTCATTAGATTTTAACTAAATTCTTGACATATCATTCGCAGAAGAAAAAAAATTTAAATATAAAATTTAAAAAAATAGTTAGAGACGATTTCGGGAAAACACGAAAAACCAAAACATGATAAGAGTAAGTGGCACTTCCGGTTATTGAACTATAACTAAATTCTAGACGTCTAATTTGCAGAAGATAAAAAACTTAAATATAGAATTTAAAAAAAATCGTTATAGCCGATTTCGAAAAACTCGAAAAACCAAAAAATTACAGGAGTAAAGTGGTACTTCCGGTCATTAGATTTCAACTAAATTTTTGGCATCTCATAAGTAGAAGATAAACTTAAATATAAAATTTGAAAATATCGTTACAGCCGATTTCGAGAAAATCTTGAAAAACCAAAAAATGACAAGAGTAAAGTGGTACTTCCGATCATTAGATTTCAATTACATTCTTGGCATCTCATACGTAGAAGATAAACTTGAATATAAAATTTTAAAAAAATCGTTATAGCCGATTTCGAGAAAATCTCAAAGAACCAAAAAATGTCAAGAGTAAAGGGGTACTTCCGGTCATAAGATTTTAACTAAATTCTTGACATTTCCTACGTAGACGATAAGAAAATATATAAAATTTAAAAAAATCGTTATAGCCGATTTCAATGAAAATCTCGAAAAGCCAAAAAACGACAAGAGTAAAGTGGTACTTCCGGTCATTAGATTTCAACTAAATTCTTGGTATCTCATACGAAGAAGATAAACTTAAATATAAAATTTTTAAAAAATCGTTATAGCCGATTTCGAGAAAATCTCGTAAAACCAAAAAATGACAAGAGTAAAGTGGTGCTTCCGGTCATTAGATTTTAACTAAATTTTTGGCATCTCATAAGTAGAAGATAAACTTAAATATAAAATTTGAAAAAAAGCGT
>JAHWXV010217046.1:0-12043 GCA_024586415.1 Phrixothrix hirtus | reverse complement strand
ATATATATATATATATATATATATATATATATATATTAATGAAATAAAATGTCGTGAATTAGCCAAAGACATTGAAAGTGCTTTGTTACGAATAACTTGTGAAGTATTTTTGTCGGTTGGAATAGCAGAACAGTTACTCGTATGAATTCAGCGATAAGTGGAGATTGTATATATTACAAAATTTAAATGTAAGGAACTTGAGATGGTTTAAAAATATATTGCAAACTCTTCATTTTGAGCCTATTTTCCATTGAAAAAGATGTCGCTTCCACTCGATTATGTCATCAAGCATTATGTGGGATACTACTCGTTACACTATGGAAAGTGAAACGTGATACAGTTTAGTGCTCTGCCTTATTAAGAATTTGCGACAATAGATAAGTTTCAATTTGAAAAGGTAAATCAGGCGTACATATGCCACAAATATGGCATACAGCGTTACAAAGCAAATAGAAGAAGCAGTTTTAATAGTGTATGCAACGCGAAGGGTATATTAATATTAAACTCCCCTATGACACAGGCATTTGTTTAAATGGAACAGAATTGATGTCGCGACTGTCTATTTCGACCATTGTGTTGTTCGAAGTAGGCTAAACTCGCGGGTAATTCTACAGTTTTTTCTTACAAATGTGACAACCCCTATTTGGAAGAAGAAGTGGGAAATTTAAGTATCCGTGGTTATAACAACCCGATAAAGCGCTTTCAAGATCTACACGATCGCCTTAGTTGAATAGACTAAAAGTTTAATTATTAAGGATATATAAAGTAATGTTATAAATAAAATTACTATAGCAGTATAATGATGTTGTTTATTTATAAGTGCTTTTATAATAATATTGTTATCACTGCTCTTAAATAAACTATATTTTTTAAATTCTCAAATGCATTGGCCACAACGCATCATTAAAGGAGTTTTGTGAGTTTCGTCCAGCGATCGATTTCAGTGTTTTGTGCAACACGCCTTCTTACAAAAGTCGGCATTATCTTGGTAAACTAAGGGCAACGTGTCCCAAATATTTACCAACTGCTTGACATTTAATTGCAGCAAATTAATCTTCGTGTTACTACAAATCTTTTCAATGATATTTTCAAAGTCTAGAACGTTCGTCAATACAACACCACTCTGTGACATCTTAGCTGCAGCCATTTTACAAACACCTTATTGCCCTTTCTCCTAATTCCATTTTCAACTAAATACGCTTCAGGATAGTTGGTTTTTTGCAATTCCTCCTCATAAAATCTACCTTAAACGGGATCATCTTGCATGCCTTCTATTAGGTAAGTGGGCCTTAACAATTTTAAATAGTTCAATAGTCCATTTTGACGTATATCCCTTTTTAAACAAAGCCTTATGTTTTCAAATTCTAACATAGTCCATTTTAAATTTTAATTTAGCGACAGTTTTTGAATAATTGTAAACCTTCTTTAGAACCGAATCTTCATTGCTTTTCGTAATGTCAACAGATCGTCGCCGAGTAGTTTTATGCTTAGTCTCGTTGTATTTTTTAGTTACATCATCTAAAATACAATAAATACAATAAAATACAACTTAAAAAATTATTTGACATGAATGAATTTATGAATGGGCAAATTTTTTTTTCTAATATTTTAGAAAGCGTATTTTAACAGCTGTAAAATTAGTCATTCGCTTCATTTCATCCTTTATTTTATCCATTATTGCTAATTATCAAAATACAACCATCAAATATACCGTTGTTTATATATTCACACTCGAACTATTTGACAGAGATATCCGTAAAGAAGAAAATATCCGATGTTGCCAAGTCGCTTCATTGGCTTAGTTAATCTGCTTCTCTTTTGTGACGGTGTATAACGAAAACGAGATTAATTTTAAGCAGGATTACTTAATCTAGATTTGTGCTTATGTACGGTGCATATGGGCATTAGTAGCGTAAAAATCGGCAACTATGAAGTTGATTTCCACATTTATCATTGCTATTTTGATACTTCAAATAGTTTATACAACTTTTACTTAAGATTTCGCATTACCCTCTCCGCAATGGCAACCTTCATTACGTTGTATGTGTGGTAATGATTTATTCCGTATTTTTCCATAAGTTCCTTAAATTTCATAATGCAAAATTCGCAACCTTCATCAGTTTGTAACTGTCTAGGTTTTATGTCTGGTTTAAGTATGGAATGCATTGCCACTGTCACATCTATTGATTTTGATTTTAACGGTTTTATAAATAGTTAATAAGTAAAACAATCTATTATAGATATGTACTTATGTCCGCGATTCATTCTCGAATATTCTTGTAAATCCGTCAAATCTGCCTGCATAAATCATTTAAACCTTTCACAATAGTTCGTCGTTGTTTAAACTTTTTTCGACAATTCCTTGTTTAGATTTTTTAATATATTTTGAAGGTTTAGCCATTACCGCGAGAGCAGCTTTTCTTCAAGTTTCTTTAGATGCTCCAAACTCTTGCTTATTTCCGGATTAAACAGAGAGTCGTCAGAGAAAATCCATATTTGTTTCAATTCTCCTTTGTGGGTTCTTTAAATGATTTTATTTCGGCATTCAACGCCTATTTTATGGCTTTAACTTCGGCGGTTCAAAGATTCATTGTTTGTCTTGTTCCATTATCAACGTAATGTTAGTAGTACTATCTTGAGTTAGGGAAAGGTGTTTTAAATTGATAAATTTACGATTCTTCACGTCAAAATTTCCCGCTTGTGTAATCCAGTTGTTGATGAAATAAATGATTGTGTCTGCCATACGACGTTGCTGATACATCGGGCAAATAACCCAACTTATCAAATGACATGTTGAGAATGATTACTTTAATTTATTTTATTTAATAGGTAACGCCTATTTAGCGTAGTTCTTCCACGATAGAACGAATAACTTTTACATGAGGACCGTTTCCCGCTCTTAATGACGCGTGCAAGCGACCCAAGCGTGACACCAATTCATTTACATCATCCCAATAAATGTACTCTGTAGGTTTAGTATTGTAAATGTTAAAGTTTTTGTTTCCTCTTCCTACTACTAGAATTTCTTTTCCATTTAACGGTAATTGCGGAACGATCATTGTTCTTTTTTGGCAGTTAAATATGCCGTTGTTTCTGCTGATGCTTCAACTAGTGCTGATGGAAGTGAAATGACTTCTGCCTTAGATTAGTTGCCACAGATATAGCAGATGTAAATCGACTTCTTATTACCGTCTTGGTATAATCAATGTATTTTATACTAGCGCTGCCTTACCACGAATTTGTTGCGTAGGATCAAAATTACGTTTATCGACGTTAGTGAGATGTATAATTTTTCCATATTTTAGAAAATCGTTTTGTGGTTTTGCTTTAAATAACAGGTTGTATAATCCCGGCGTTGCATTAAACGTTTTGTCTTTAACTTTAAGTGAATTATCAGGTTCAAATTTAACTTCCGTGTCTCCAAGGAACGATTTTTCTGACTAGTCTGTGTATAAACTATAAGTTGAATTATCGAAATTGGGTTTATCCAGTATATATCCTTCAACAAATATTCGAATATCGAGCGAATATTGATTAAGATAATCATTTAGAGCCTTATTAGTTACATTATGGTCTTTTTCTTCTACCACAACGCCATTTTTCGCAATTTCAAACACCTCACCTTCGCTTTCACTTTGATTACCATTAGGTTTAACCCTTTTTTCTTGTTCCCGCTTATTAAGTAATTGCCTTTTAAATTTGACTTTAGCCATGTTATCTGCTCGACCGTAACACTTTGCTCTCGGCTATTACTGTGGCATAATTTGACGAATCGACATAGTCTTTGGTATCTTTTCCTTAATTTCACGCAGAGGCTCCACTAACGGTTTAAAAATTTTATTCAAATCTTCATTGAACGTATGCATCTGCTTTATTAGTTTGTCCCTTTTTCTAACATTATCAATGGCTTTACTAACCTGTAGCTTAACTCAAGCTTCATCCTCCACTGCAGACATGAAGACTCAACATGAAGACCTCTTTAATAAGTTTTCTATTTATATTCATTTACAAGTATATACAGCATAGCACAGCACCGGTAAGTGGATGTATGTAGTTGTATCTGTATTTGGCTTTAATCGATAATAAATTGATCGAAAGCTAATCTGTATATTCCGGCATTTATATTATCATCTTTATTAATTGAGAAAAGTCGTGATTTTCTTTTCAATACCATGCAAAGTTTTTTGAGCGCATCATATGACATGCTCATGTTAACGTGTTCGTCGTAAATATGTTTCAAGTTTGCATCATCCTGTTTGAATACAACTAGTAGGTTTGCATTGTAACGAATAAGTTGTTTTGGTATTCTCGTATACATTTGACATAAATAGAAACAATCTATAATCAAATGCCTTCCCATAGAGAAAAAATGATTGAATTTTGCTTTGTATATCGCAGGAAACGTCCTCAAAATAAAGATAGAATTTTTTCTAACTTCCGTAAGGTTTAGGATCTCTTCGTTTTCTTCAAACGGAAAATATCCCATACCTTTGATCTTTCCTATAATATGCTCCAGTAACTTGTATTTCAGTTGAGCCAATAATTTATAGAATACGTAAATGTTTTCAAAACGTAACCACTTCGGATCGAGCAATAGATTTATTAAGGTAGAAGTTTTTCCAGACGAACTAGAGCCTACAAACAATCTTCTAATTGAATTAGGTAATAATTCACCATGTTTTTTATGCCATCGCCGCTGCTAGCGTTATCGATATCTAAATCTCGATTGTGAACGTGCAACTCCAATTTTTGCTTAACAAGACGTATAGTGCACAATTGAGGATAACTGATGCCTATTTACGACCCACACATGTATAGATATTCAGTAATATGCTAACTTTTCGAAGCGAAGAGCTGTTAAATAAAGTAATAGATAAATTACCGATCGAATTACACATTTTCGAGTAAATAATAAGACGTCATTTGTAGTAAACTTTACTGATTTTGCTTAAAAAACTCCTCTTAGATTTAAGTACTGTGGTCGAGGAACTAAATTGGCTAATAGAATAGCAAAAAGTGATCAAGGGATTAACCCTTTTGATAAGGCATGTGGGTTTATGACATGGCGTATTCAAAGAACCAAAGTGTTGAGGATCGTCACAAAGCAGATCAAGTGTTAAAGTACAAGACTTGGGATAGAATTAAAGATAAAAACTCATTATTTGGTGAGAAGGCTGCTGCTTGACTTATAACGAATGCCATGAAGATAAAGCCAAAGTTAGGTATAGGGTTAAAACACAAAAGAAGAAGAAGGAAGAGTAAAACTATAGCAACATTTCGAAAAGTTGTCGTTGAACCTTACAAAAGTACAAAGTAGAAGATTTAAAAACGCTTTTAAAAGAAGCTCGGATAGTAGTGAAAAACTTTGGTGAAAGGAGAAATTTAAGAGTGTCGCGAATAATTCCGCTACCAAAACGAGGCGGTTTTCTACCCTTAATTCCTCTCTTTGACGGTTTTTCGGCATTGGGTGCTACATCTGGGCGTGCTAGTGACATGGCGAAGGCAGTAACGGAAGCCAAGAATGTCTAAAATAAACTTGAAGAATCTGAAAGACACAATAAAACAATGGAAAGTATCGCTCTAAATAAGCAAAGAGGTTGAAGTGGTCTCTATTTGAAACCGTATCGAAAAGGCTTGAGATTGCACTTAATTCCGTTTAAAAAAAACTTCCAGTAAAGATATTCAACAGATCACTGACTAATTTCAGTATTAACAAGTATGCAAAACAGTTGAAGCAATAATGTTTCCACGGTGTTTCCATGAGAGATGAAATAGTGGAATTATCACCACCTCGAAACAACGAATCGGCCATAGTAAAATTATATTCTAAAGATTGAATTGGGACTCACTGGATTGCATAAATAAATCAGGGTAGAAAGGTCTATTATTTTGACAGCTATGGTAACCTGTCAAACGGCATCCAGAATTAGTAAAATATTTAAACAATAGAGGTAAAGGTCCTCCCTGTAAGATGTTCTATAATCACGATAAAAGCGAGTTTCGTTCATATAATTGTGGACAAATATGTTTAAAATTTTTGTATTGATTAAAATATATATATACTCGTATAACTTTGTATCGATATAAATAATAGAAATAAATATATTTATAGTCAGTCATGTTTCTTGCATTTACTTTGAAAGGTAAAAGCAGCAGTGCTCTTAGTGCTACCTTTTACCCGCTAATCCAACTAGATCCTACTGTGACGTGATCCCAAATATGATTACTTACATGATCATATTCTAAATTTATGTATACAAGTTAGTGATACATTAATGTGATACACTAATTAAAAAGATAAGAATTAGTAAAACGTCATTTATATAACAAATCAATTTATAGAATAAGTAAAATTGATTAACCATTATAATAAAATATGAAATATAAAAACCTTCTATTAATTAATAGTAAATAAATTAATAAGAAATTATAAGAAATTAATTTAAAATATGCAAATAAAAATAAGGTTGAAAATATATGATTTTTATAATTAATAGTTAATACCATTGGGGCATCTAGTATTTAAGAATAAAATGAATATTTAACTATAATTCAAAATACAAAAGAAACATATATACAAACCAAACAAAATATAATCTCACACATAAAAGGCATCGCACATTCTACATCGAAATTAAATTAACATTATAAATGTTATCAAACATTTATAGTTAAATGATAAGGCAAAACTGTATAAATACCACAATTGTAAGTAGGAAAATTTAGAATATTCCAGTTCTTAAAGTCTTACCTTTATAATATGCCTCTATCTTCCGATTTATAAACATTGTGTTAAGCCTCATTACGAAATACTGTTAGAGTAAATCAAAGGATGTTTTTCTGGACCGATATCTCTGACAGGATCTTTTTGACCTAGTGTGAGCTTGCGGATTACAATAAGGATTTGCCTCCCGATTTGAACTTCGCTATAAGCGTTGATTCTTGGACGTTTTTCAACTGTCATTAATTATAGCTAGTATAATTGATCAAGATAATGTTTGTATGCAAACGACATACATTGTTGAATCCTTGAAAGTAGTACGAAAAAGTATCCGAACATTTTTCGATTCCTCTTTCTGATCTACGATATAGAATTAACTACCTGTGTCATATAAATACTAATTCACATTACCTAGCGTGAGCCCCCATCCTCAATTTCCGTTGATATAAATTGCATGACACAAACAATTGAAACACACAACACACTGTGTGAGCCCACATTCTCAATTTCTGTTGATATAAATTTCATGACACAAACAATTGAAACACACAATAACACATTGAGTATACATGTTAAATCACTGTATAGAATGCAGAGTAGTATAATATGTAAATAGTTGTAAATATATGTATAAAAACTGCATGTTTGTTTATTTGAGTGAAATACACGTCGAACAACTAACCTGGAATTTGTTTATTTATACAGACAAGGGCAAAATATACAAAGAATTAGTGATATACACTCGAAAGTAGCTATACAGTACCATTGAATCTTTGCCTTCTTCCAATTCATCCAATAACCTCCGTCTAACAATAACCTAGCCGAAGGTCAATTGAACTAGAAATTAGTTCAACACAAACCTTCATAGAGGTTAAATAATGAGTTATTCAACGCAAAACAATTTATAACCGAAAGGTCGTCGCACTACTTTCAGCTATTTAGGTCTAATAGGCTTTCGTACCTATAATAGCATACCAAATATTGAAGAGGGAGTGAACAATAAATTTCTTTACGAAGATAAAGTCATATCCACACCTACAGGTGCTTATGAAATTACAGACAGGCCGAAATTTGCGGATAGAAATGTTCGAGTCAGATGAAAGAGGATACCATTTGCATTAAACATAACCTCAACACGTTAAAATGTGAAATAATGAGCAAGTACAGCGTGGATTTTAGTTCAAAAGATTCATTAGCTGATTTTGTTTGGGTTCTCAACGCAAATACTCTCTAAAGGCATTTTACACAAATCTGATAGACCGTTAAACATAGTTAAAGTAGTGACGATTCGAGTGGAATGTAACATAGCTAAGGATTGTTACTACGCCAGTCAGCCTTCGTATACAATCATGGAATTTGCACCAGAATTAAATAAGGATATGCCTAGTTTTTAGAAACAGGTCGCCACAAGGTATATTTAGGGAGTTACAACAAAATTATTCAACAGTTGTAGCTGACAGACGAACGAGGGTTGTATCAAGTGCAACCTTATCGAGTGCTAACATAAAATTATTAAAAAGTATTAGATACAATGTCCGCCTTAATACTAGAGATATTGGAAAGGGCAAAGTTTGATGACAGCATTGTAAAAGAAGAATTTCACATTTACTATCCTCATATAAAATTGTTTGAAAATGGTGATGACATAGAAATATTGTTTAATCAACAGGATGCCTTTTTGTTAATGCACGATGCCGCCTTATTTATAAGTGCAAGTTTAACGGAAATAAACGGCGAAGGAACTACAATCGAAGAAATTGAAACGTGTAAATTAACTAACAATTGTGGATTATTTCTGTTTGACTTCGTTATTTATGAACTAACCGGCAAAAAACTGAACCGAGTGAAAGATCCTGGCCTAATAGGAATTCTAAGGTGTTTACCGTTCTATAATACTAATAAAGTAAAGGCTCTGATTATAGCCGGATGGATCAACGAACCCGATGGTATCCTTGAAACAATTAATGTAAACGATAAACCTTTCACGTTTCGTATACTTCTAAAATATATATTTGGGTTATTTTAAGATTACAGGCAGGGTAATTAGAGGAAAGCAGAAACACCTAAATTTTGCCCTAAATACCATAAAGTTGAAAGTGAAACACGTTTATCCTAACGATTCTATTAAGTTAAACTTACTAAACGAAATTGGGAAAGATAAATCTATAATAATTCCGTTTAGAAAGTGAGAGTTTCCTGAGCTTCCTAGTTTAAGAACAACCAACTCGGATATTTAGGTGGTTAAAATATCTACCAAGCTGAAAAGGCCCAGATTGTTGCATTTCAGAAAAATCGAAAAGATAACGTTAAGGAAGACGTCGGACATTTCGATCACTTAAAATTAATGGATATAAAAGTTTGCCTAAATAGTCAGGCTCATCCTTATGAAAATTTAAATTTAGATTTTGAAAAATTGTAATATACGGAGGCGTATCAAATGTATGCAAATTTTCAACGAAATTTTCTCAAGAAAACTCAAACAGAACCTATGCTAATATAGGATCTCTTTAAAAACAAACCTTAATTCATACAGTCAAATACAATTGATATAAAACTGTAGTTTAAAGTCAAGAACAACTTTGAACAAAATATCAAAGCATATTGTGTTATCATACATGATTGTATATTTGAGTATAAACTTTTGTTAGGGTTTATAAGTAATATTATTTAAAACTTATGCCCAAATGCACCACAGCACATTAATCTCGATTAGCTATTTAATCTGGTTTAACTTCAATATTTCTTATGCACCGCAGTTAAAGACATACTGAAACGCGTTTAACTAACCGTAAAATTAATTATAGAGATCAATTGATCTCTATTCAAGATTACTTTGAAAATTTATAATCAAAAGTATTCGTACCTACTTATCAGTAGCTTTTAATATGGAACTAACGATTATTACAGCGGAGATGTCCATTTATTTAATATTTAAATTTGCTTGCATGTCTATCTCATAATAATCACTTGATTGTTACGTAGCTATTATCGAAATATTTAATTCTGACCCCTTACTCTAATGACAGGTCTCTCACCAATTGTTTTTATCTATAGATGCACAATGTATCGATATTTTTGAAACTATTCTATTGCAGAAATGCAGATATTATTTTTAAAACATTTTTACTCACCATCAGGAATATGATATAAATCTATCATTACTGTTTTATAGTATTTAATAAAATACAATAAATACAATAAAATACAACTTAAAAGATTATTTGACATAAATGAATTTATGAATGGGCAAATTTTTTTTGCTAATATTTTAGAAAACGTTTTTTAGCAGCTGTAAAATTAGTCATTCGCTTCATTTCATTCTTTATTTTATCCATTATTGCTAATTATTAAAAAACAACCATCAAATATATCGTTGTTTATATTCACACTCGAATTATTTGACAGAAATATCCGTAAAGAAGAAAATATCCGATGTTGCCAAGTCGCTTCATTGGCGTAGTTAATCTGCTTCTGTTTTGTGACGGTGCACAACGAAAATGCGATTAATTTTAAGCAGGATTACTTAATCTAGATTTTTGCTTATGTACTGTGCATATGGGCATTAGTAGCGTAAAGATCGACAACTATGAAGTTGATTGCCACACTTATCATTGCTATTTTGATACTTCAAATATCGGAGACTGATATGCTCCAAAAAGATATCTCGGGTAGTTTTAACGCCCTAATAGCAACAAAAAATAATCTCAGCAATAAATATGCCTCATCTTACAACATCAGATTAACACGTGGTTCGTCTATTAGCATAGAAGTGAAGTTGTTGAGGAATTATAAAAGAGAAGCAACTTCATCATCAACGGGTGTGGTTTTTGGAACGTTACTGGCTGGATCCTTTATGTATTTCAATTCTATAATGTATTTAATATGGCGATCACGTGGTCAGCGCAAATAGTTTGAGGGTCTATTAATGCAACCATTGAGTTGTTTTATAACTAGTTATGCACCAAACAGACACTTAAATAACAACTTGAAACAATGAGGTTTATTGCTAACGATGTTCAAGGTTTTCTTAATTCACCCAATTTTGCAGTAAAAGAAATTACTGTAACGGATAGAAAAAGCTGAACACTATGTATTTAAACCACCATCTGAATTTCAACCAACTGTAAACCAACGGAAGTAAATAAGATACTTGAAAAAGCATCATCATGATTTATTTTACAATGAAGCGTTTATGGATCTAGCAGATGGTGTTACAATTTTACATCACATTTTAAATTTTAAGTTACGTCAAGGGATGTCAAAAGGAATATATTTTAAAAAATATCCTGTCCGAAGAGGCACAGCGCATGGTAAAAGTTATCAATCTAGCACACCTTGCACCTGCGTTTGAGAAAAAACAACCGTAATGTTTTTCGCATAATTTAAAAATGACAATTGTAGCATCAATAATGCCTTAGAATTATACAACTATGTATTAGGATTTTTACCTAAATAAAGTGTAATTATTTTTATAAACAAGATTACAAGAAAACAGTAAATTGTTGCTGTTCATTTATTTTATTATTATTTATTATATTGATTATTATCTCACTATTTAGCTAAACATTTTTTTTAAATATGTTAGAACTCACCAGTAAGGCACCAGACTTCACGCGTTGTCTCTTTTATTTTAAAGCATGCTTGGTCTTCAATTACAATTGGTATTTGCGTAGACCTTAATAATATTAATAATATACAATAAAATGTGTAATTAAACAATATATTCTTAAATTTCGTTTATTATTTTCAAATATTTAATATATTTAATTATACCATCTATCTATTTTTATAATTTATTAATAATTCCAAGATATTTTCATTAAATCACACATCTAGGGGGCGAATGAGTGGTTTTTCACTCTCGCATATCGTCAGATACACTTGGCAATAGACGCAGAAGAAGGTGTAAATTAATACCCGCTCTTCTGCATCTTCAAATTCTTTTAAAAATGTTCGCTCCGGAAATATGTTTCGGTATCGCCTGAAGCTGTTTTTAAAAAACTTTATTTTAATTTAAAAACAAAAATATACGGAGTTTATGGCACGTTTATTACTCATTGAAGTGCAACAGGACAAAAACTGAACATTATAGTTGCAGATAGCTTTTATACTAAATAAATGCTAAGTCTAAGTAGTGAAGTAAGTGACGTTCTAGATAAACCCAGGCGAGGGGTAATGAGGTCTAGCGGGGGAAGGGACGAGGTAGAGCTTCCCGCCCCCCTGCAGTTTTCCTTTTGCGTGTATAAAATAAGTAGTAAGAGAGTGAGTGAGAGGGTGTGATAGGTGTGTCTGTGTGTGTGAGTGAGCTAGAGCGTGTGTGGG
>JAHWXV010217013.1:0-11572 GCA_024586415.1 Phrixothrix hirtus | reverse complement strand
AGTTGTCAATTTTATTGAAAAAGAAAACAAATAGTTTTCGAAACGTTTAATTTTTATTAAAGTTACACAGTTTTAACCCAAATATTGTTTTAATTTTGAAGCAAAAACATTATTGTAAACATCTAGTTAAGTTAAAATTTGTTAAACTCTAACGACTTAAATTAGATTTCAACAAATAAGAAAATCGTTACTAAATGGCTTTCAAAGAATAAGCTTTCTGAAATAAGTGGTGATTAGGACAAACTCTACGGATTTAATGAATTAATTTTTGGGGATATTTGTATATTTTGAAATTTCTTCCCATTTATCATGGATTGTGGATACAGCTAACTCAACGGGTATATTTGTAAAAAGTAAAACGATATCTAGGGACAATAAAATGTGATCTTTTGAATAATAGTTTTGTCTATAAGGTTTTTTAATGTCTAAGAGTCTTTAGAATTGTATTTGTTTTCTTTTGTTACTTGTTGAAATATATTTGATATGAATTTTGAAAGGCCGTAGTTTGGGCAAGAATAAGTTGAAATTATGGGTCTTGTAAATTATAAATTAAAATATAAAAAAATTATTTATTTCATTAACACTTAATATAATTAAGACTTTCGCAAAAAACAGTTCATTTGTATAATACCTAAATTATTCACTTACTGTAATACAATTTATTTTTAGAATAGTTTTATGTAGCCGATGAAGCTTATCCTTAAGCGAAACGTCGAGTTGCAGTAATTTGACGACAAACAAATTTTGAAATCGTTATTATTTTAATAATTATCGACTGGCTTTCTCTATAAACTAAAATTATATAAAATATTTATAGTCAAGCATGTCGAAAGAATGTACAATTATTTGTTAATTCTATATTAATAAGGTTTATACCTTGAAGCCAACGTCGTGAAGACGTTGCAGCGATTCTAACTGTAAACGACAAAGTAAACGCAGTCAGATTTCTTAAAAATCTATGTCCAATTTAATAAACCGTATTAGTAATAACAAATTCAAGGTTTACACTATAATCTAAGGAAAGCATTCATAATAAAACGGATTTGGATTCAATATTAAAACCTATCTTAAAGAAATTTAATACCGGAATTCAATTTGCAAATACAATAATAACACGTTAAATTAGTTTATTTATAAACAAATGGATGAAAATTCGTTAAATTTCAATAGAAGATATAACAAGTTTGACCGCAATTTTTGGCTAGTTAAAAAAATCGTAATTTTGATTTTTCTAAAATATGAAATTGTATCAATCATGGAAAGAGAAAGCTATTACCATACGTTCCCCCGTCCACATTTTAGTATAAATACCGTTCACATTTAGGAACTTGCAGTTTTCAATTACACTGGGATCATTTCACCTGATACCCTACCAGAGCTTATTACGATCCCCTTTGTCAAACGAATTACACTGATAAAAGTTCGCTGAAAGCCATCTTCAGAGTGTACTACGATCCTCTTTATGTATCCAATTGCACTGGGAAAGATTTGCTAAAATCGATCCCTACAGCTTATTACGAATCTCCTTGTATACCTAATTACACTGGGAGAAGGTCCGCTGTAAATATACCTGAACTAATTCCGACCGTTAATGTAAAAATACATTAACATAGCCCTAGATCCCTAAAAATTGGCTCCGATAAACTTTGGCACTGCTAATAAGTTTTAATTCTTATAAAACAAACAAAACCGCTGCAAAATCCGAGTGTTAATACATTCAGATAGTGTTCTGCACAAATTAGATCAATTTAAAAATCAATGTGAAGTTGGTTGCGTAAACAAACAAATTAAACCTAGATAATCTGGTGCAATAGTCAGTCATTAGCACCCAATGGACGAGTCAGCAAACGTAATATTTTAATTTTGACTTTTATACGTCTTAACAGATGGCTTAATCATTAAATGCATCTTAAACTTAGTAATGGCGCCACAATTTGATCGTTCAAAATGGTGAACGCCGTGATTTCTGTTAAATATTTAATTCAGTGTCAATTTGTAATATACTACTACTACTACTACTATTACCACTCATGCCATTCCATTAGCGGGGTAGTCAAAACCCAGTATCAAGTCTCCACCTTCTCAACCACTGCATGCATCCATGCACCGATCTCCTCTCACTACCACCACCCTTCACCACAACTCCCAGCATTGTACAGTATCAACACCATCCTACTATTACCCACCAATCGTACTATCTATACTATCACCCACTCACTATTTTTCTCCATTCCTTTCTGTCCTTACACATTTCTTCCGCTTTCATTAAATTCATACAACGTTTTTGGCAAGCTCTCCTATTCTTTGTACACTTTATCCTCTTTCCTTTTATAATTTCTTCAATCATATTCAGCCAACTCTTTCTCGGTCTACCTCTACCTAGTTTCTCATTCATACCTGCCTCATATATTCTCATTGTTAGGTGTTCATTACTCATTCGTTCCATATGTCCAGACCATCTTAACGTACTTCTTTCGTATAGTTCAGGCAGTGTTTCCTTCACCTGGCACGTATCCATCACCCATTCATTCCTTACTCTGCCACGTCTCGTTTTGCCACATGCAGCTCTTAGGTACCTCATAATTATGGCGTTTATTTTACTCATATGCTTCTTCTGACATGCCCAAGTCTCACTGCCATATAAAACAGTTGGAACAAATACACTATTGTCACAGCCTTCTTTGTGTTTGTAATATCATTATTATTAATAAAATGCATTGGCTTGCAGTGTTTTGTGTTAAACTTAAACGCACCCAATGAACGAGTACACGAACAAAACATGGGTTTAAGTTTAATGTGAGACACTGCAACCCAATGCGTCTTATGAATATCATTACAAATTGGCACCAAATTAAACATTTAATAGAAAACACGGCGTGGGCGGCCACTATTTTGTATAATCAAACACTATCGCAGGCGCAAAGTTTAGGATGCTTTAAATAATTACGGCATGTGTTAGGCCGTAGAAAAGATAAAATTAAATATTTTATTCTTAATACAAAAATTGCAAAAATACGAGTCCTTGTAAATAAATAACTTAGTAAAAACTGTAGATATCTAGAATAGGTCTGAAACTATAATTAATGAAAAATGTACATATAAAAGCATCAAAAATCAATAGGCCGACAAAAAGTATGCAATTAACTAAAAATCAATTAAACAGGCCAAAAACGATAAGTAAATAAACTTGACCAGGTTAAAATAAACGAAAGTGTATACATTATAAGTCAAAAAAGTAAAATTTAAGTAATTGCAGATAAAAGTATATTTCTATCAGATCTCTGAATTGAAAAATCCATCACCATATGCATAAAGTGTTATTTAGCATGAATCTGGCAAACATTCCACCGAGCTATCCAAAAATTACAGTACGTAATCGACACAAAACCGAAGAGTGCATGGATAGAGATGTAATATGCCTTATTTTATGGACATCCTGTTTAGTCCGGGTTATAAATTATCCTGTAATTAAACTATGTCACTAATGTTCTGTATCAAATCTGTTATTTAACCGAACTATTTATGACTAATCTTAAATGCCTAACGATAAATACTTGCCTATTCTCTGCTTGAATATTGAAAAACTTAAACTTGAAAAACTTGTATCGTTACAATTTCCAGACATTCAAATGTAACTTAAATAAGTAATCATCCCTTATTTTACTAAAGTGACAAGTAATCTTGCATAAAACATTCATATTTGAAATAATTGTTTATAATAAACTTAATAGTACGTTCCTTTTACTTGTGCTCCGTATAAACTATTGAATTCATGATACAAATTAAACAATGTGTTAGTTAGTTATGTTAATCTTTATTTACTAAATTAAATTAAAATACGAGTAAATATGAATATGATTCTGAAAAGTCTTAATTAACAATTTAAAATAGATTTCAATTACCATCAAATAATTAACTTTACTTTGGGTTACCAAATTATATTTAGGAGTGGCATTATTCGCCAGATCTGAAACTACATACAGATCTAAGGATTAGGAATTACAAGTATAAGCTACCTTAAAATAAGCAAGAAAAAATTCGCTTTACGAATATATTTAACGCATGATTGCATAACAAAACATAGTATGGCTGAAAAATTTAGTTCATCTTTACTGTTATACTTAATCACACATATCGTGAAAATCCAACTGTCGGAATTTTCAAGGAAGAATTCTGTCGGCTACTAAAATGAAAAACTGGCCTTTATTTGTACCGGAAAATAATCAGGGAATTCTTTGAAAATTAGGAAAAGCTGTGAACGAACTTTTTGGAAATCCTATTTCATGTTAACCTTTCTATTTTTTTATTACAACACCGTTTTTGCACTTATAACAATCTTGTTACTAAATTTGACTTTTAACTAAACGCAAAATAATTCCCAAACAAGACAGCAGATGTTGCTGTTAAACGGTGAAATAAATCTTACAGGTACGCCCAATATTATTGTGTATAGTATGAAAGTTATGTTAAGGCAAGCTTTCTAGAAGATTTTAGAAATATCCTACCGCCGATTTTACGGTAGCTGACCTTAAGTAAACGTGATTAATCAGGGTCAAAGACTTACAGTGTAGGAATTTGGATAGCTCATGAGAACCTAAAGGTTGCCAAGAATAACCGTGCTTGTGTTTTTAAAAAATAGATATATGCATTTTACTGGAACAATTAATACTAAAAGATAAATTTAAAAGGAGATGTATCATAATTATGTCCTTTCATTTAAGTTTAAAGGCTTTAGCAAATGAATATAGAACAACTAAAGGTTATTAAGAATACTGTCACGGTCTCGCGTTGATATATTAATATTTATTTCTATTTCGTTTATATTTGCTTAGGTACACTCTGTATATACCGGTGTGTAATTTTTTAATGATAAATACGTATAGAATTTTAATATTAAATAAACAACATTCATTTTCTTGGGTGTTTAGATTTATTTATCCTATTAAATAATAATTCTTTTAGTTATGTTAGTATTTAACAACAACGGTTACTTCTAATTAATTTGCATAGTTTAGAGGATTGCTTTCATATAATTTATTTATCCAGTAAGAATCGCTATCTGATGTGAAGGTTTGGAAATATAAAAATTCGTTTTAAAACTTTAAATTCAATAGAATACAATTTCTTATATTTTACTTTTTTTATGTTTTTGGATGTGGATCGCCTTGAACGAACACTTGTTACTTTTCTTTACTAACGTTTAGACGCACAATGTGACGAATTAGAATTTCTTACTCTTGTTCTTAAAAAAGGCGTTGTTCATATTCGATACAACGGTAAGCTCTAATTAATCCTTCTTTATCGGATAAATAATTCGTTTTTGGTCTGCTCTTTTTTAGCTTGACTGATAGGACCTTACGAATCCGGCCATAATTAATACCATGGATTGTGCTGGCTTCGGAAGATAGATGTATTATAAGGTGGTGATGTAACACATGCTGCTCATTAAGTCTTTCTGTTATCTCCTATACTGACGAATGGATTTCTTAACGTCGTAAAAATTTTAATTTACTAATTAAGTCTTTATCGTCGTATTCTCCGTTTTATGAGTATTGAAACGAAATGGAACGGCTCCGTCTTAGTATATAGACGAAATCATCCTTATAAATTACTAAATAATTTTTAAATATTTTACGCGTCGATAATGAATTGCCTTCCTTAATGTCTATCGTACAGACGCTATATATAACTTCAAGTCATGATCTGTTCAACATGTGCTAGTTCCGATAAGTTACAAGGAATAAAAGTTCTACGTTAAATTTGCTTGTGTTTAAATATAAAATTTCACGTAATGTAGACGAAATTACTATTAGCTTCAGTTTTAAATGTACTTATTACGTAAAATAATTGCGTCATTATTTGCTTGCTTTTCAAAAATTATATATTTCTATTTCAATGATAATCCATAGCTTCTCAATCATTGCAAGATATAAGATTACAGGGACAATCTATCTAAAGCGTTATTGTAAATTGTTTTCAATATACAGGGTATGCACAATGCATACATGCAATATAAATATATTTCTCTAGAGAAAGGATATTAAATGCTAATTCTTTGTATTTAAAATTAATTATTAATGATGTCTAGTCTGCAATAGAACGGACTTACTTTAGATGATTTTTTTTGGTATCTTTGTTGCGTCCATTGTTTAGCTCGCTCCTGCGAATATTTATTTTTACCGTCAATTATAAATTTACTTTCAATTTGCTGGCGCTCGTATTCTTAGCTTCATTAAGAAATTAATTATAACTATTAATATTTTGTATTCTTTTAGCCTTTTGGATTAATTGCACCTTTTCTTATGTAAGCATTTTATTTAAATTTATAGAAACATAATATCATATTTAGTAGATGCGAGGTCTTAACGAAGTATTCTAGGTTAGCTTTGATCTATAAAAAGCATTTATTTGTTTATATTGGCTTGTTCTAATTTCTCAAATCCTTCCTTTTTCTACTTCAAATGAATTTAGAATTTCTTAGGTACGACTACTCGGGATGTTGAACACGAACATGAACCACTGGACTTTCGATGAGAAGTATATTATATTATTTTTTTATTATCATAGCCTACACCATACCGCCCCCCCCTACTCTACCGCTTTGCTCCTGAGCTAGTTAACGTGGCAATATAAGAAATTTCTAGAAATATTTCGTGTTTACTATTTTAGCTAAAATATTCTTTTATTTAACTACTCAAAGATAAAATGGAGGTGGTTTACAATGTATTGAAAAGACTAGTGGAAAATGTTAAAGCTATATAGAGTACGCACCGGATGTGCATCGAATGAATGGTAGAAATTCTATTATTTGATTTAATTTAGTTCATTTCTACCTATAGCTGATTGACAAATTTCGTAGGTGTACCGATACAAAAAATGAACACTCAGTACCGTAATACTAACTTAATTTACAGCAAAAATGCAAATTAAGTTGCATAACTCTTAGGGAGAATTTACAGCTTAATTTTGTGATACATTTTATAAATACTTCTATTTCGGTTAACCGAAATTATGTGAACAGAAATAAAAAGAGGGCATCAAGTAGACTTGATTATTGAATTTACCCTTTTGCATAATTAAATAGTGAATAAACAAAAGTTAGTAATCTGAAATAAAGTAATTCGACCATGACTCGAGATTGGGATACTAGATAATGAAATAACAATTTATAAAACGCGAAGCAAATCTCAATTAGTTGGCCATTTCTTTAAATTAGTGGTGAAACATAATTTCAACGTAATGGCATGTTTGAATAAAATGTTTTAATGGTAAGTATGTAATGGGGTGCAGGAATTGGCATAGTTTGGCGTAAGATGGTATGGTAACTTATATTGCATGTGTATTTGACTGTAAACGAGTTAACGAAAATGTTTTAATATACTGTAAGAAGAATAAGATAAGTTATTTTTTTAAAATAAGCGAGAAACATTATTTTATTGTTAGAGGTTTGGCGAAAGACTGAGTATTCAAAAGTTGTATATCTTCAAAATTAATAATATTATATTAGATGTAGCTACAATATTTTTTATTTTACTATATCCAAAATCCAAGATGATGTGCTTATAAGTAATAAATATCGGAGTAACTTTCAGCAATATTTTACATATAATAAACGAGTTGGAGAACAATGAAGAATTCATAGTAAATTAGGAATAATTTACATAAGTGGAGTTGACTAACTATGAGATGACTAAGATTTAAATGAAAGCGGTACAGAATTACTCAAGCGAATATAGAGTTAACAAGGAACTTAGGCAGGATTACTGTGCAACCCTCCTGTTATTTAAATTAAATTTAAATAAGTCATTAAAGAAGTGTCGACAAAAAGTGGGTTCTGTAAATCGATATGAATAAAACCAATTTTGATCTTAGCAAAATTATTAATTAAATACCTATTAAAAAAATAGCAATTATATATGTACACTAAGGTAGAAATTAAAGATACTATACACCTTGATTAAAAAGTTCCCAAAACTACCACCGTGTAGCGCTCTCAGTCACCCGAATTGAGTTCTGTTTGTTTTGTTAGGTTGGCACATTTATCATTGACATTCCCACCAATTTCAGCATCATAGCTTGGCATTTGTAAAAGTTACGCCGTCTTGAGCATATCTGCGTCTGTGCGTCTTTTCGATTTTTTACAAACAATGAGTTTGTATTAAATTTTGTGTTAAAAACAGATTGAATGGTACGGGAACCTTGGAAATGTTAGAAAAGTGTTTCCGCAACGATACTCTAAAGAAAACAGTCGTTTACCAGTGGCCCGAACGTTTCAGAAGTGGCAGTGAATCGGTCAAGGATGACGAACGCAGTGACAGGCCGTCAACATCGAAAACCGATGAAAACATCGATAACGTGAAAGAAATGTTGGTCAATAATTGCAAATTAACCACCCGAGAGCTATCAGAGGACTTGAACATAGCTTATGGATCCGTTCAAGATATTTTAGTTAATGATTTGTGTTTCCACCGTGTTGCAGCAAAATTAGTGCCGAAAGACCTAAATTTCTTCCAAAAAAGGGACCGCGTTGACATCGCAAAACACATGATTTCCAAAGCCGAATCCGACTCAAGGTTCATCAAACGCATCACTACTGGAGGCGAGACGTGGGATAATGAGTACGATATGAAATTTAGACATCAGTCGAGTGAATGGCCTGCACCCAATGAGCCCAGACCAAAGACACCACGCCGTTTTCAAAAAAAAGAAGGTGATGCTCACGGTTTTCATGGATTACGACGGTGTTGTGTATCATGAATTTTTGCCACAAGGTCAGACAGTGGACAGGTGTTATGAGACGGTTGCGTGAAGCAGTTCGCCAAAAAAGACCAAATTTGTGGGAAAACAACACCATGATAACGCACAATGCCATCATTATCCGCGACTTTTTGGCCAAGAACGGAACGAATACCATCCAACAGCCACCTAATTCACCTGATTTAGCCCCCTGCTACTTCTTTCTGTTCAATCGTGTCAAAAAACCACTACGGCGAACGCTGAGTATAAAAAATATTTCGAGAATTGGATCAAGCGCTGGCATAAGTGAGTTGTAGTCTATGGGGAGTACTTTGAAGGGGACAATATGAATATTCATAAATAAACTTGTATTTTGCATTTTATGAAAAAATTCCGGGAACTTTTTAATCAAGGTATTGCTACGTGTAATTGAACTTTTGTTTTAATCTTCCGCCCCTCGTTGCTGGGCAATTAATGTTAATTTTAAAATTTTAGTTGGCTATCACAATAAATCAAAATCAAAATAAATAAAACTTAATTTGAATTTTACCTAACGGGTTGTCGTTGCTAAGACGACCTTAAGTGCAATTTTAAAATTTTATTAATTTTTCGGCTTTCGGCCGAATCAAAACTAATGAATCTGAAATAAAATTTATAATCTACTCAATTCTCTAATGCAATTAAGTTTAATAATCGCTTGACCTGCAGCTCTATGATGCTTTTGAAGGATTATTGTTGTTGTTGCTGAAAGAGAATTTATTTCTATTCAAACAATAAATAAAATTCAAGTTATGGAACAAAACAAAGGAATATTAATTTTCAATTAAATAAATAAATAACGTGCTAAATAAATAATTTTCTATTAGGTAAATGACTAAACAATTTTCAAACAATATTTAAATAATATTTCAAAACACAATTTAAATAGTATTTCAAATCAGATTTATTTAAACAACAATGAAATTTCAAAATTTCTCTGAAACGTAGTCGTTGGCAAATTTTATTCAAAAGCTTGGTTGAAAATAGTAGCCTTAAATGACTTGTTTTGATTATAGTAATTTTAACGTTTCCGTCTGGAATTGTTACTATTTTGTTTTTATTTATTTTAAATACGAAACTTTAACACCAAATAAAATTTTTACAGTTTTAAAAACACAGAAGAAATGCAAAACAAATAAACACAAATAATTATAATACAGTTTTAAGGCAAATAAATGTTAATGAATTAAACTGGCCAGTTTTACCTTACGTAGCACAGCTTCTTAATTCGTTTTCTTTCAGATTCTCCGTAGATTTTCGTTCGACACTACCAATAAAACCTCCACCAGGATGTGTTCATTCCTTAGCGATTCCAGACAATCTTCAGGCTTCAACCTATGTCGTAGAATTCTTATTTTTCGATATATCAACTCGCGGGAACCACTATTAAAGGTTTGCCTATATCCTTAGGCACCTTTAACTAATTTTCTCTATTTAAATTAAACTTTCCCACTATTCATCCGGGACCGTTCACGACAAGCGTGTTTACTTTACGATAGTCAACGTCAGACTTTTTTACTCTTTGTTTACTTCCGCCTCGTTTCCATACCAATCAATTCTTATTCGTCAAAGATCCACCAATGGCCTTGTTGCCAGGTGGAATGTCTTGCTTTATAAGGCTATTATTTATAATTTTTGGTTCCTCTCTTAATAGAATTTAAAGTTAAATGTTTTAATTTGATTTTATTTTCACTTAAATAAATTTTAAATATTGTTTTCTTTTGAGGTTATATTTTAAAAGCTTTATTTTAATTAAATTTTGTAGATTCAACTTCTAGTACTACAACAATAATCCTTCCTGCTTATTTTTAATAATTTCCAATATTTACATAAAAAAACCTTAATTGCATTTAAGAATGCCTAACAATTAAATTACCTCTTTATTGAAATTCTATCGTATAGCAGTATGTATTTCTACTACTACTACTATCAATCATGTCATCGCAAGAATAAAGTGGCACATCCGGTCATATCACTATTTTTCTTCATTCCTTTTTGTCCTTACACACTTATTTTGCTTCCATTAAATTCATACATAGCTTTTGGTAAGCTCTTCTATTCTTTGTGCTCTTTATTCTCTTTCCTTTAACAATTTCTACAATCATATTCAGCCATCTCTTTCTCGGTCTACTCTTACCTAATTTTCCATTCATATCTGCCCCATATATTCTCCTGGTTAATCGTCCATTGAGAATATATGAGGCAGGTATATAAAAAAAGGACGAATAAAACAATGTAGATTAATCCATTGGCATAAAATGGCATAAAATGTTAGAATAGGATAGTTATGTAGAGTTTTACTATATTTCCTGTGACATTATGTGAGTAATAAATATGTACTTTATAGTAAAAGCTTACCAGCCAATTCTATACAATTCATTATATTTTTAATTTATCCCGTTGGTGATTACTATATCAAAATCATCATTTACTGGTGATTCTCTAATGTGTCCGTGAGTGACGAATGGGGATACAAATTTTGCACTTTATACATGATTTCAACTTTTTGATCTGTATATAGGGTGTACTTGAAATAAGCATTTTTTAAAGCACAACACAATTATGAAGTGACGCGTTCCTATCTTCATTGTTATGGAAGAAATAAACATTGGAGTATATAACTGAAACGTTGAGAATAGAGGTAGAAATAATTGGAGATACCTCAAGTCATTTCGCATTCGATGTTATTTGTTAACTATTACTCATTAAACTATATCGAGTATATCTCAAAATTTAGCAGAACTAGAAGCAGTGCCTATATTTTCAACCTTCAATTTTAATCTCAAGTCATTTCGCA
>JAHWXV010217010.1:0-12657 GCA_024586415.1 Phrixothrix hirtus | reverse complement strand
CAAATCAATTTTAAAATTTACATTTGATTTCATTCCGTTTTAAGTAATATCTATTTTAAAGTAACAATTGATACACACAGCAAACATGTATTTTTAAATATTATTAACGACATCACCATCATAGTATCATTTCTATCGCATTTAAGCGCCGATTTATAATTACGCATAATAATAATAATGTGTTAAAGTTATCGATGAGGTTTCACTTACATTCAAAGGTACTCATTGAAGTAGCTAAATATTCTAACATTTTCTTAAATCGTTAGCTTTATGACAACTAGTGCCTTAATGCATTTATCATAGGCATCTCTATCAACAATATTACAATCAGAATCGTCGCCGTCTGTATAACCCCAAGGTACCGTATCAATTCCGTTATCAAGTACACGTCGTTTATCATCATGCGAAGATAGCGCAATATTATTTTCTTTAATGGTATAAATCTTATGCAATTCAGATTTAAGAGTACACTGTTCTGGTACAATATTCGCGTCGTCTAGTGAACATCGTATATAATCTTCAAACGTGATGGTGTTTTGTACCATATTTGAATCTATAACCTTAGGTTTTTTGATATCCCTATTTTCCACTCTTATTGAATACATATTCGATTTAAGAACTACGAAATGCGTGAAGATTGCCGAAAAAAGCTCAAGCTTCATAAGACCGGCCATCTTCTTGTTTACTCGAGGCATCGCGAAAACGTTAGCTTCTGGATAATCGGCAGTATCAAAGTGATATTGATTTTGCTTCATGAATTCATAAATGTTGACAGTTTTGAGCTCATAAATTAAACTACCTGTGTCTGTATAGAGAAGCGAAACTGAGTCTATACCGAGTTTCTTCAGCATAAACTCGTAATGGAAGTCGTAAGCATATGTCTTCGCAATATATAGGATGGACATGCCCACATAAATAGGTTTGTTGAATTTTATTTCGGTCTTATTTAGTTCAATGGTTACTAAGTTCTCGTCGAAAATAGTTCGACTGTGAAAATTAGCTAAAGATTACTAGTTTTTAGCCCCATAACGACCATTCAGTCGATTTGTCATTTTCACGATTAGATATTTACGCACGTTTTCTATTGTTTTGCTGAATACGCCATTGTTAATTAGTTTATAGAGCGTTTTCTGGAAATCATTCGTAGCTGCAGTTCTCATCGTAGTATTCAAGTCTATGTAGGACTTCAGCCAAGTTGACTGATCGAATTTAATTACTCTATGAATTTTGGTTAATTCAAGACCGGTTTTAAGACACTGCTTAAAGCATGAATTATGTATAACATAGCGGTTTTTGGGGTAAAATGTTAGCATAAGCTTAGTTAAACTAGATTTCGGGGGCCGAAGATGCTGAGGCGCGAAGGGAAGGTGATGGTAGTTTAAGTCCACTTTAAAAACATAGCCGCTATTTCCCTCATCGGAAATACTAAGAACTTCCAAGTTTTGAATTTCTTCGTGAGATAGTCAACTTAAATTACCAGTTGGAAGGGGATGAGACATCGCAGCCGCATGTAGGTTATTTTCGTCGAAATATGCTAGATACTTGCTCGGTTCATTCAAATTAAAACTAGACTACATGTATTTGTTATATTTTCTTGGGCATATTTTTTGCTTACTTGTGATATTCCACCTCTTATACCTCGCTCGAAGAGAAGTAACTGGTCATCATCAGTAAGCAACTCTAGCTTCATTCCGGTGTATTTTAACGCATAATTCCAAGTGTAGGAAGATCTAGTTAGGTAAAATGCCGGATCTAGCCCATAAGATTCGAACGACTTGGTACGAAACTGGTTAAAGATACAACTTAACTGCAGAGCATCTACTTTTAAATAAAGATCTAAGTAAGCGCCTAAATTGGGTATGTTAAAATGGTTCCATATTTAAACAGCATGTGCGTTATCGTCGTTCGTTATGTGAGCTACTCTTAGCATGCTATAAAATGCTTCTTTAGGTGGAAGAGCGGTCTCTTCAAACTTTCAACAATCATCTAGATATCCATACGGGGAAATACCCTTTTGCGATAAAGGACGTAATTGTTCCACATCTTTATGTTCAATTTCAAACTATCTCGTTAAAATTTCAAAGTTGGACGGCAAGGGAAGATATGAGGAGAATTTTTCTAAAGGTGTATTTAAAAATTTGAAGGAGTCTAAGAACCTGCAGTTAGTTTTTGTTTCGTTGACCATCGTTTTAGTAAAGAAATGTAATTTTATTTGTTTTTAGGTAGTAACGGGAATGTATTTGGCTCCCTGTTTAATTTGAAGGCGACTGTCGTAACCAGATAAGTTATGAAACATTACGGCGATTATCGGTTTCAGTTTAAAATTAAGATTGCCAGACTGGTGACTGGGTTCTCTGTATTCGCCAATTAAATGCGAGTGATCCCTTACTTTTACACATGTGGATGTGAATGGCTTTTTGCAGATGTAACAAGTCGTAGAGTTATCAAATTCAAATTTTTGCATTAATTCTCCATGGATATGTTTACTTCACCGTTGAAATTTTTCGCATGATTAATCGAAATGGTGTTTAGTTCATTAGTAAACCACTCTGAAGCATCATAACCTCGGTATTGTTTATAGACAGATAAGTTCTCGTTAAATTTACAATGCAAGTAATATCCAGCGCTGCAGACTTGATGCTCATGGATTTTGTTTAGCGTACCTTTACCCCTATTAGTATTTTTATGGATTTTTTTAAGTAAACATTTAAAATCCGTGTAAATTACAGATGAAGCGAATTGTTTATGTTGAACGTTGGTAAACTGAGCAAACTCTTTCTCATTTGGCATAACTATTTTAGCAGTTGAATTTAAAACTACACAATCTCGAACATGATCCTCTATAGCTTATTATTTTTGAAAATAGCGAAGACACCGTTTACAAATAAATACCTTCGATTTATGTTTAGCTAACTGATTACGAACTAACCTAGATAAATCGTTTATCCACACGTAATGGAACTTTCGCGTTGCTTTCCGTTGGCTTTCAAGTTCGCGCACCTCCTCATCCTCAGACTCACTGTCCATAGCGTAATCGTACATTGACCCATCTTCGACGCCTGATTTATAATCCAAGTTAATATTCGTATTTTTATACTCATCTTGAATTAAAATCAAGTAGACATGATTAATTTTTCTTTCGCCACTCGTCAAATACAGAGGAGCAATTTTATATTCACCATTTATCAAATTCAATGCGCATACATTTAACAAAATTGTTTGATTTAACTGTAGAAATTGTTTAAAATGATTGGATTTAACAGTCATTACGAAGTTAGTACCCTCCAAATTTAAAACGCTCTTAAAATGAGGATAACTGCTTGTACGATTGATGTTTCTAGTTGTAGAGTCGCTATATAACGTGGCCACGATTGACCACGCGAAACAGAATGGGTCTTCATTATGAAGGTTAACACATGCTTTTTTAGCTATTATTTGGGGAGGCAATTTAATAAAGGACCCGCTCCCGCTTCGTCGCGATATTTGGTTAAGTAAATTTCCACAATAATTAATGTTTGCACTTAAAGTTTCAAGTTTAGTTAAGGTGTAGCCACTATCGCGTTGTTCGAATTCTAAAAGTTGGTTTTCAATATTATCGACTATATTTAACATGTACCAAGTTTTAACCGATCTTTTATCGATTATATCGCTGGTGGATAATTGATAATTTTTAGTGGCAAAAGTAAACGTCTCATTTTAAATTTTCAGTTTCATTATTATCCGATTGAGGTATATTTTTCGCAAATTCACACGCAAGAACTATGTTTATTTTAAATATGCAATCGTGTTTTTTAGATATTGCGCGCTTTCCAGCTTGAAATATATACAATGCATATTCGAGAAACACATTTACCGTTTTACGTTGTAAATTGACTATGATTGCAGTTCAAATTCTTTTCTTAAATGCACTTTGTATAATTTCCCACCTAATCCGCTCAGGTCGTTTATGAGAAAACTCAACACCGTTGTTACATTTGTTACGGTTCTTATACTCAACGCCGCGCCCAATGTTCGGCTTTGTTTTCTTACATATATTATACATATGCAATTCAGTTGAATGCGTAAGTGTTCGAAATAACATTTTATATTGCTGAAGATTGCCTAGAATATTTTCTAAATGTCTTCTCTGACCGACCGAAATGATTTCTTTAACGTTCACCAGGTTTGCACCCTTATTGTTAAATCGTCCATTAGTGATAAAAATACTGCGTCGAATAATTTTCATGAACTTTTCTACTCCAAATTTCAATTTACTATATCTTTCAATATCAAAGGAATGCGAAACCTGTTCAAATTTCTGTTTTATGAATCTATAAATACGCTTAAATGTTAATATACTTGACTTATCAATACGGTTAAACTCCATATCTATATTTAAATGCTTATCCATGATACTTAAAAAATTAAATCATAAAGTTTAAATATTTCAATGCTACAAAATGCCACGATTTGTGTCAATTTCTACAGTAAAGTTGCTAGTAATCTAATAGCGCTAGTTACTACGTAAATTTCCAACACTAAATTACGAAAAACATTAACTACCTTAATTTAAAAAATGGGTTGCTTGTGGATTGTTGCTAGATGATTAGCAAACGAAACCTGCTGCTGCTTTATATACACATGTATAATATTTACCAACACCCACGCACATACACATACATGCATTCGTTGAAATTTTCCATATGCTAATTACATCTGAAGTTCATCTCGGTTTGCTTTCCCAAAATTAATCATTTCCATTGGAAACATCCTACACGAAATCTGTTTTATACCATTAAATTGAATCCATGAGACTTGGAACTCATTTTTGTTTTCAAGTTCATTTGATACCTCTTCCCTCATTTATTCTAGAATTTCATCAGTTATTTTCGCGCTGATCCGGTCATTTAAAAATATAACATCATTCTTAAGTTCCACGAGAACCTTACGGACATTAAATCTAGTTGAGTCCAGTCTAATTCCGCATAACTGATATTTTGATCCAATCTGCAACTCGAAAATTTTTAATTGGGTTTTTGAACAATATTCGTCGTTATTGAATAATTGATTTAACTTGCACGCAGTTGAATAATTCATTTTTACTTTCTTTCTAACAAAGGTCCGTTTTAGATATCCTCAAACAACAACACAGTTGATTACGATATTTATTTCGTTAAATTTTTAATAACGGCACAAGTAAGCACACGCACATAAACGCCCACGGTTATGTTATAGTAAAGAACAACAAACAATTTAACCCGCGATATTAATAATTATTTTGTAAACTGCAAGTTAATAGTTACATTTTCCTCATTCGTTGAGATTTATATAGTATACACCAGTCACGTAATTATCCCACTCCTATGTTTGAAATAAACACTTCCATATCTATTTTTCATACAATTAACGTTTAACTATAGGTGGAAGTGTTATTGTTTAATTTACATATTGTAATATGTTTTGATTGCACTTTTTTTAAAAGGTAACTTTCGAAGCAGCTCTAACTTTTCTCGAAATGATATAGTTAGATATACTTAAAATTTATAACGAATGTAATTCATGCAAATATTTTTTACTATTTTTTAAAATGTAATAATATTTAAACGTTTGTAGAATATTTTGAAAGGTTATGTTTCAATTCAATTACTTTTAAATGATAACTAAGAATATTACCTTCTTAATTATACATTTTTAAAGTTAATTTACGTTTAACTAACGGTAGAAGAGTTATTGTTTAATTTACATGTTATTTATATTGTAACATGTTTTGATAGTACATCTTTTAAATGATAACTTTCAAAGCAGCTCTAATTTTTCTCGAAATAATATAGTTAATATACTTAAAATTTATAACAGAATGTAAATTTGTGAATATTTTTTACTATCTTTTAGAATATAATTATCTTTCGGCGTTTGCAGAATATTTCGAAAGGTTACGTTCAATTCAATTAATTTTTAATGATAACTAAGAATATTACATTTTTAAATATACATTTCAAAAGTTTCTTTCTTTACAGGTCAAGCGGACCATGCCGCTGATTGTTATCTATCTATTGATGCCTACTCCATATAAGATTTACCTGACGGTCCCTTACTAAGAGATTTTACAATATTCACCTTTCATACTACCTTTTTTAAAATATTACATAGTGTAAACGTTCAACTCATATCTTTTAAGACAAATGCAGTTACAATAAACTTTTAAAACACATAAAGAAATATTTTACGTTTCATTTATTTATTTTTAGAGAGAGAGCCTCATTAAATTCTATAGAATAATAGTTTGAATCATTTTCGATGGGTATCTCCACTTTTCCACAGATGAAGACAATTTATTTGTCTTTATTGATAAACATCCATCAGCGCTAGTTAAGTATCTTCTTCGGCAATATAACGATTAATAATTTTAGGGGCATCGTTTTACGCTAGAATTTCACGGTTGTCCTAGCAATTCTAAAAGTAACTCCTAAGCAATCGATTAATCTCTTTTTGATTTATTCGCCCCCATCCAAATTATTATACATATTTTTATTTAGATATTCGCTATCACATATTGTTAAGCACTTACGACCTGTCTTCCTTCACGGAGGGCGTGGCATCCATATTTATTTGTTTATTTAGCCTCCCATTGATTATTTACGACCGTCACATATACCCAATTTTACATTTTCAGATTTATTTTAAATATCTAAGTTATTATTACGCATATACTCACTTTATAACTCTGTTACGCGCAAAATCAAGCTTTAAATTTATATATCAATCTAATTTAAATTTAAAGCATATACATTATTTAAATAAACGCAGCTATATAACGGCTATCGGTAAATTCCCCTCGTTAACATCAAATAATAACTATTTACATATATACCAAGCTTCTCAGTTACACGGGCCATTATTTACATGAGCTATTAAAACAAAACGATCATTAAAAGTGAGCATAATTCAGTTTAATCGTAGCTTTAAATTTTAAAATTTCTATCAATTAACAAATATGCTCAATTTCACGTTTCAGATTTATTTCAAATATGTAAATTGTTATACACGTATTCACTTTACAATTTATTTATTTGAGTTCCAAAATCAATTTTGAAATTTATACGGCAATCTAATTTTAAATTCAAAGCGTTTACGTTATTATTATTTAAATAGCCCCAGATAAAATTTCTGTAAAGGGTATCACACTCCCAATTAAGGAGATTGCTGTCAATTTAGGTTTAATACTAGACAACACATTCAGATATAGAAAATATATAAATAGTAGTATACGAAAGGCTTATACTGCATTGAAATTATTATATCTGCACAGATTTTATTTAAGTAAAGCTCAAAAAAAATGTTTTGTGTGTCATTAGTATTATCTCAATTCTCCTATTGTTCAGAACTATATGATGCATGTTTAGATGATGATACATCTAAAAGAATTTAAAGAGTGCAAAATTCACGTTTAAGATACATCCACGGTGTACGTAAATTCGAACATATTTCAAACATACTCTTAGAAACAAATTGGCTTAATATGAAAAACAGACGTCTACTACACACAACAATCTTTTATCACAAAATAATTACGGAAAAACAACCGCCTTATCATTACAATAAAATTACATTTCGTGCAGATGTTCATAATTTAAATTTAAGACATAGGGGTTTGATAACACCACCTCAGCATAAAACCAGCTTATTTGAAGGATCCTTCACATATAAAATTACTAATATCTTTAATAATTTACCACCATCTTTAAAATTACTGCCTCATAATTCATTTCGTAAACAGTTTTCTAAATATATGTTTAACTTTTAATTTGTACATTAAAAATGTGTCATATCTCGTGAGTGCACTTTATGAATACTATCTTAATTTTACTTAGTAATTAATTAGTTAGTTAATTATAATAAACCTTTTTAGTTTATCTATTATTTTAATTTGTTTATTTTTCCTATTTGCTTAATGTTTGATTAGTATAACTAAAAAAGTATTAATTTGTTTATTTATAGTATCCGTTTCTTGAGTTTAGGTTAGCTTGTAGCGTTAAGCGATAGGTATCATAATTATAATATATTTTTGTAACTAATTAAGGTCCAGTTGAAAAACAGTCTGATCTGAACTGCGCCTTAAGGTTTGAATTGACCACATATATAAAAAGTATTATACTTATGTACCTATGTAATTATAAATAAAATAGGCACTGCAATATATTTATGTAGGAAAGTCATATAGATAAAAACTATTATTATTATTATTATTATTATTATTATTATTATTATTATTATTATTATTATATATAACCAAATATCGGTAAATTCACCTCGTCAACATTAAATAATAATTTTTTACATATATATATCAAGCTTCATAGTTACACGGGTCATTATTTAAATGAGTTATAATACGCTAATTAAAAGCGAACATAATTCAGTTCAATCGGAACTTTAAATTTTAAAACTTCTAGCAGATAATCATTTTAAAGGTACATATGTTCTAATTTTAAATTTATATGACATCTGTAAGACGCGCACTGTCTGATTTCTACATTATTGCGCAATTCTTAAATTTATATAACTATCTAATTTTAAATTTATACTTTTCAAATTCTCGATTTATGGTTTCATAAACATACTTAATTGTTATACTTCAAATTTATAGATTATTATACAATTCTTAATTTTATAGAACTATCTAATTTTAAACTTATGTGACATCTGTAAGACGCGTACTGCCAGATTTCTTTTAAATTTATGACATCTGTAGACATGCTCCGCCATAAAACACATTAACCTTAACATTTGTATTGTATTTCTATCACGCATAAATTAACTTACCCTTTACATTAAATTTATAACGTCTACATTTTATCACCCACAAATTTCTTCGACTGGAAACTGGAGTGGTTCTGTGACAATTTGATCGTCTGGAAACTGTGGGATTTCTGTGATAATTTTAAATTTGTCACAGAAACCCCTCTTAATATTTACTAGTACGTTATGGTAGTTGGTGTAATAACAAAATTAAGCCACTCTTGACCATTGGTTAGTTATACACTATTATAACCCTAAGAACACGCTTCCAGATTTATTTTGCATGCATTGACTATTCCATTTATAAAGATGGCTTGTTTTATTTGCGAATTTTATGGAAGGGGATCAACTGTTTGTGAGGTATCAAAGTCTTAGCGTGCATTATTTATAAGCAATGTTTTGCCTGATGTAAATCTTTTTAAAACGTTTTACAGTTGAAATAACGTAAACGTACTATTTGTTTTTAATCAGAACATTTTGATTAATGTAACCGCGTAGAGACATCTCAAGGCTAGCCAATCTTTTGACCTTGGAGGGGTACGTGTAATTAGGTACCTTCTTGTGGTCAGCATTAATTTTCGGGAAGAGTTCCGTTTTTCCATCTCCACCTGTCAATTTACTAAGTAAGTTCTTTCTCTTTATTGCGTCACTTTACCATTTCAGTAGGATTACAATTCATCTTTAAGAGACTAACATTTAATTCAGTTGTGTACCGCGATTCAACCGAAAATAATTTAAAATAAGATCATTAAATTTTTTAGAAGCAGATTTTGTTTTGCTAAAATTATTTACTTGCTGAAAATAAGGGGCATTATTGACCTATACGTGAATAAGGTTGTGTATGTTTTATGCGAAATAAAAATTAATTTTATAATAATACACAATTTTGAAAACTTTTTGTTGTTAGAATTAGTAAGTTAAAGTAGAACTTGAATGTAGTAGCTGCATCCAGGAGGAAATTAATTTTAATTTAAAAACCTTATTACGTATAATTTGTTGAATTTAACTTGAAACATTATACCAACATTTTATCTTTGACTGTATTTTATTTATTGCCATTAGTTTTAAGTAATATTTAATTATGGTTAACCTGGTAAGCTAATTTTGTGATTTGAAATTCAGTACCTGCTTAAACAGTCAATGGCCCAATTGAATCAGTTTTAGTCCCGTAGTATTCTATTATTCCAATTAACTTCGAACTCTGGCCTCCACCTAAGCGTTTCAACAGTTTTTAATTGTCACCATCAGGTGGAGTAACGCCCTCTTAAATTTATTTCCTTTCGCTTTCGCCTCTCGACAGCGGTGCATGGGAACTTTATGAATGTTTATTCCTTGTATCTATAGTCACACTACACCGCCTTCCGTGATCGTCTTGTAACCTCGTAGGCTACACGTTCTCCACGCTAATATCGTATTGTATCGTTATAATAATGAAAACTCTTGCAAATGCTAAATTTAATTTGTGCAATTAAGGATTTATTATTGTTATAAGCAAATCAGTTTATATTTTGTTTGATGCACTATTTAAGATACTTTTACATATATGTGTTGCGTTTCTACACTTATTTCGTGGATCAATTTGGTATATTGAATAATTATTATGGTACAAAACCTCAATGTATGTTCAAAATCATTTTTCCTCAACTATTTTGTTAGAGTTATTGTGCTAAACATAGATTTATCTATGAATACCTGTTATAAAATTTGTGACTATCATATCTAGATATTTGTTTTGCGTAGCGGTCCATTAAATAAAATAAGTACCAGAAACTCTCTCAGAGGTATAAGAGCCACCATAAGGTATTAAGTTAATATCTTAGACCTGATAAAGTTGGCGTGTTTGAATTCCTTTCTATCTAATGAAATCCTCCGGGAAGGAGGCATTGGATTTTATTTTACAGCAGAAAATTTTCAGGAGCCACCCAACAAGGTAAGTTACTGTAAATTAGCGCCACTCAAGAAAGGTTATTATCGCCACGCGTTGTCATCGTGACATACGCTCAAATTACCGTGCATTAAAACAAGGTTCTTGGTTAAAATTTTAGAAATGCCACCATTTCAGTGGAATTTCAAAATTAAACCTACAAATCATAACCTTTATGTTTGAGTGATTAATAACGTTAGAGGTTTAATTTTTAAAAGGTACTAAGTACTGTTATACGTTAAGCATTTTGTTTTAATTTATTCCACTAAGGAAGTTTATTAAACTATAGGAAAAGTATAGAAAATTTTCACAAAGTAAGTACTTAAATATTGATTACTATCAACTGAAGTGAACTTGCAATAATTTCAAATTTTTAATTTCTTACAAGGTGATTTTTGAAATTTTGGCTATACTTAAACTAAAGCAGGTAATATAAATTAACTTTTTGATAGAGTTAAGGTCGTTAGTATCAATTGAACTAGGTATTAAAGTAATAAGATACCACTGTGTAACTATGCATTAAAATTTACGATACTGGGGTAAAATCGTACTAGAGCCTAAAAAGTAATTTTGTACTGCTGATCGAATTACAATCGAAATTGATTTTATTTCCAAACACAAATGAACAATAATAAACACCGAAGCCAAGCGAAAGTTAATGCAAAGAATATCGTTTATTATTATAAAACGCCTTTTTCATATCATAGACTTCATCTTTGTATCAGTGACTTTTGAGCTATCCTACCATATTTTCAGCTAAAATGTACGTAAAATATAATATGGAAAAATTTTGATTAGATATTACACACATACAAACACACACGCGCGCGCCCGCGCACACACACATACTTAAGAATAATGAGATTTTGCGAATTTTGGAAATAGATGATTTTCTTTTATCATTTGTTTATACAGTGAGAGCAACAACGGTTGTCCGAAAAAAACTACTTTCCACTGCTGGTCATATCAATACTTACATCTAATGTACTCCAATTTGTTTTTGTCAATAATTAAGTCGGATAAATTATTAAAAACGTAACCTAATTTCGTTTTATTAATTTTTGGATTGTTTCTACTAATAAATTTATTTTCAATTTTTAAATCTTTTACAAATTAATTCATGATTCACAATAAAAAAATATGTTACACTCGATTCAACAATAAATCAATGTTTGTTTACAAGTTTTTTAATACACTACATAATAAAAATTTAAATTACATGTTCCACGTGACCACCATTGTTATTTAAGCATGCATCAATTCTTCGTTTCATGTTATCGAATGCATTTTGTAATTGGCATTCGGTAATATTTTGTAATGCAACCGTAATGGCATTTTTCAAATCATCTATTGTGTGCAAACGTGTCTTATAGACCGTATTTTTTAGGCGGCCGAACAAAAATTAATCAAGGGGCGTTAAATCAGGTGATCTTGGAGGCCACAAGCCTCTATTTATTATTATATTTTCATAAAATTCTTCTAATTAAGCACGAGTTTGGCCTTCCGTATGGGCGGTTGCATTATCGTGTTGAAAATAACCGTATCTTAATCCTTCGTCGTGCATTTGGTTAATAACATTTTCTAATAATATTTTGCAACGAGCAGCTGTAACAGTGTTATCAAAAAATATTGGGCCTATTTATTATACGTCTTCTTGACATTGCTACATAAACATCGACTTTTCAGGATGTAACGGATCCTGCAGAAATTCAGCTGGAGCTTGTGAATTAACATAGCCGCTTAAATAGAACCATGCTTCGTCACTAAAGTAAGACAGATATAACATTTGATCGTTCCTTAAATTATTGTTAAACCATTCACAGTAACGCATACGATTCTCATAATCGGGAGGAACTAATTCATGCATTACAGAAATTTTATACGGTTTTAAACCCAAATTCCGTTTTGGTGCTTTGCGACATGATCCATAACTAACTCCTAGAAAAATAGAAAAA
>JAHWXV010216987.1:0-10649 GCA_024586415.1 Phrixothrix hirtus | reverse complement strand
TTTGAAATCCATAAAGGCGTTGGTTTTTTATTAGCCGTGTAACGTGAAAGTTCACTAAGTTTTTGGAATTGAAAACATTTATTTCCGTGACTGTATGTACGATTAAATCAGGCCAGGATCAAGAACCACACTTCAAACAACAATTAAAAATTTGTGGTTGTAATAGCAGACCTCACGTTTCACAATCAAATGTTTATATATAGGATTACTTTGAATATTGCAGAAATTTTAACCACGTATTCTTGACGACACATATATTCACAAAAAAATAATAAACAAATTTTGAGCAGCTTTAATTTGGACACAATCAAATTTAGAAAAATCTTGTAAAAGATTTACAGAATTTCTGATATGCAATATTTATAGTCAATGTATGACGAAATTCCAGTCCTACTCACGTTATAGGTCATTTCAATTTATTGTTGTCGAGCACCGTGTAATTGAAATTATTAAAAAAAAAATCAATTTTGATTAATAAATTAGATTTCGTTGTGTACTTTTTAACGTTTTATTATCTAGATTTTCAGTGTTTTTTTTGTGGAAGTAAAATTTATCGAAAAACTGTGAAAACTTGGTTATTAAGATCGCTTACACAATAAAAATGCGGCGTATTTCATACAATTAATTTACTTTTCTTTTCATTATTTCTAAACTAAAAGCCTCATTGAAAAAATTTAAACGCATATCCTTTTGGAATATTTCTTTGTATGTACCTTGTGTAAAGGTTTGTACATAATTTGAAATTTATTACTGAATTTTTCTCAAACCTTTACGAAAGGTATAAAAAAATATCCCGCAGGAATTGTCTTTTTATCTTTTTCAAAAAGGTTTTTATTTCGAAAATATTAAAAAGCAAAATAAATGCCTAAAACGAATGCATATTCTCTTGACTGGTAGTGCAACCTTTTACATTTCGCTGGTGACTCTGCAGTTTTGTAAATTATTAAACAGTTTGTTATAATTAGTGTGTCTGCCTTTTCAGCATTTTGAACATGTACCGTAAATGAAAAGTAAGATTCTAACTTTTTGAATTTTTTACATACTGTAATTCAAATCTCGTTTGTAAGGAATTGATCTGTTTATAATTTCTAGAAAGGTTTTGATGCCAATGCGCAATCTTATAAATCACAATTAAATTCGCGATCTTTAGGAATAATTTATTTTTGATTTTGCTTTAAATAAGTATAACTAATGTTTAACTGGGATTGTAGCGATGAATTTAAAATCTGGAAGTAATTTTTTACTACTGTATTATATAGAAAGTTCAAATTCTTATTTTTTTATTAGTTTGGTTACGTTTCAAACTATTATACTTAGTTCATTTTCAGAGTAGCATTTTTTGACGTGGATATACATTTTTTAGATCGATAAGAAGTTTACAATATTAGTTTATATAAAAAATAGGTATAATCAATACTTTATTAAAAAAGATGTAATTAATGCATGGCAGGGTCTACAACGCAGCCGGGGGTTAAGTAGCCTAAACATCGTCATAATCCGCTACGAAAGGGGGAGCGGCTTGATTTGAATTTTCAGGCAGGTGCTAAAAGCACCCTAGTGCCAACGCTGATCCATGGCAACGATTGTAATATGTATAGTAAAGTGACATCTATTAATCAACCTTTTTCTTTTTAAACTTCTTATAGATCTAAAAATTTTATATCTATATCAAAAAAATACTACTCTGAAGATGAACTAAATTTTATAGTTCGAACGTAAGCAAATTATTAAAAAAATAACAACTTAAACTTCCTATATAATACATACCGGTGTGAAGACTGCCACAGTTTTTCTAGCCACTGTTTTAGATGTGGCAACACTGCTTCGTAACTGCGTATAATAAAATATATGTCTAAAATTTATTACGCAATATTGTGCATGCCCAAATATTGTTATATATGACATTATTTAAGGGAGATACTAGATTTTTATTCATAGTCCATAGAGAGGTAGCTCACCCCCACTTTTTTATTAATAGACTTCCGTTAAACTTTATTGCGGATTACTAAATGTTGAACTCAATACATTTTATCGATATAGATCGTTATTTGCCAACAACCGTCCTTAAGAGGGTAGTGCACCTCCACTCTTTTTATTAAGCGGTATAATAAATGGTAAGATATTACTTCCTATTTTCGTATTACAAATCAAATTGTAAATTTAATTTAAATATACTTTAAATGTGCTTTTAATACAAATTCCGTAATCGTCATAATCGTGAGTAAATGACAGAGTCTCATGTGATACGTTCTTTTAATTTGTTATGTTGGGAATTACATTCAGCGATTGTTCTTCGACATCTGTAACGGATTCTGTGGCAATGTCAGCGGTACACAAAATGTTATCGTATATAACGCTTTTCAAGCAGGGCTTAATGGAATTTAATAATCTCATAAGTATGTCTTTTTTAGTAGATAGAGTAGCCACTTTATTTTCTACAACTATTTTAAAACGACCCTGTACGTATATATGTATGCACAATATATGTATGCACAATATTCGAATGAAAATTTGAAGATTTGAAAGCTCGCATTTCAAAAACTAGTCAACGATCTTGATACAACAAATTGTATTTGAATGAATATTTATTTCTACTCACGTCTGAACTTTTCAAAATTTTTAAATTATGCGTTTATTTGTTACAGTAAGATATGTTTAAGAAAACGAGATTTTCCAGAATATAATGATTCAAACAATCAATTAATAAAAAGTATCGGTCTGAAAAATCATTACTACGTCTACAGGGTGTTTCACACAAATCTTTGGTTAAACTGTTTGTAGTTTCTATTAGCAATTATTCTAATCTACTCAATGAAAATATTTTTGTTCCTACCACTTTCGATTATATCGGAAATTAATAGCAACAATCCAATTTTAAATGGTTCCCAGCTTTTTATTAAATTTTTGAAATCCACATAAAATTGTGCTTATGCCTTTTTGAGTATTGTGCTATCCATTAAAAATCTCTAAATTTTAGTCTTTATGCTTTGGGAGAAACGCATTGTGTAACGAATTGATTCAGTAAATACGATAGCGTTTTATTGATTTTAAAAATGTTACCAAATTTACTTTTTAACCTAACAATAATTTTCTTTTGAGCGCCGTGTCATAAATGTAGAGATATAAATATACTAAAAATGTAGAAGAGACCACTGACCCAGCAAAACTTTGGACGTACATACGTAATTCTAAGTAACAGTAACAATAATATAGTTGTCACGTATACCCACAATTACACTGGTCAATCCATAGCATTTAATAGCTTCTAAATATTTTTTTGATGGAAAATTACTTTTAGCCAATCATTAATTTTTTTGGGAAATTCTATAAGGGTATATAAACAATCTGTATTTTCCATTTGCTTACTAAAAAGTACTGAATATGTTAAATTTTGATTCAGACAATGTGGTCAGTTTAGAATACTAATATATCTGGTAACTTGATTTATTTTACTAGTTTTAACATAATATTTATAAATTAGAGTGTACCGTGTTCTCGGTATAATTCCTTAATTAAATAATATATTTTAGACGAGGTTTGCCTGAATCAACAAAATGCTTTTATTTTTATTTACAGGGTTATATCAGGTACAAATTTTGCCTGCCCATTTAAAGAGACTCACAATGACTTCACGAATCATTTGTTTTCCATAACAGTATATTTTATACACGTTAAGCTTCTGTTAATATTGTGAGTCAAGTCAGAAAGTAGATTGGACTACGTAAACGATAAACAATTAAAACAATTAAAATATTTTAAAAACATGCAAAATGAATAAAATTAATTTCTACTTTTGGTACACATAATAAAATAGGGAATTCAAGTCGTGTTTACAATTTTTAAATAATTCTTAAATTAATTAGCTATCTCACGTTAAAGAAATAAATTTAGGACATCATCCGAAATTTTACCGTTATGGTAATTAAATTTTCAAAACATAACTTACGCAGGAAATGTTCTTCCAGATTGTTTATAGAGGAATATCGGAAACAGTTGACCATTTATCGGGTGATTGAAATCTGGGATATTTTTCTCTCTTCTACGTTGATTATTTAATCTCAGGACGTCCCGTGTAGAAGAGTTAATCTCTATGGTTACAATCGAAAGTACAAATTGACTTACTTGCTAAATGGTCTTGTTCGTCACGGCTTCGTCGTGGCAAGCTCTTCACACCGGAAATTCAATTTAGAGATGGATCTTTTATAGTCTTCTTGTGTTACCATGACAACTTCTTCCTTCGGTTGGTTTAACCAATCACTTTTACTTATTTTGAACTGATATCTGTAGCACGTGTACTTGAAATACGTTACGATTTGCACATGTGTATTCCTTAACTTGTGATTTCTTTATTGGCTAATACGAATGAGACATTTTAAATATTCTTAACATTTTCCCTGTCTGTTTTCCTTAGACTTACCGATAGATTCTAAAATCCAGTAAATCAAATTTTAATTTTCAAAAAATACCTTAATTGTTTTTCAAAATATTCACCCTTGAGCTCTACACATTTACGTATTCGATTAAATCAATTGTCAAAACAAAAATTCGCCCCTTACTGAGTTAGCTCAGAAGCGAGGTTTTTAAAACCTTTACGGCGTTTTCTGTAGTTGATAATCGAAATTCGCGCATTTTATCCTTTAATTTATGAAATAGAAAGAAGTCACAAAGTGCCAAATCGGGACTGTATAGCGGATATTCCACTAATTTAACTCTAAAGGTTTCCAAAAGATGACCTTGTTTGAAGTGGAGTATGACTTGAAGCATTATCGTGGTGCAGGATAATCTCACGTCTAGAATGGCGTTAACGAGACTTTTGAAAAAATACGTGGCAAGTATATTGTTGTGTACCATTCTACAGTAACCGTACGTCGATCTTCGGTTTCAATTGCTCCAGATTTGGAGAACACACACTACCTTGTTTTTCCCCATACTTAGAGATTTCTTAATTTTAACGGGATTAAAGTCACTTGGAAACATCATTAGGCTTATTTTCGCTTTGATTTAGTTCACCAATAATGATGTTATACACTGTTTTAGATCTACCTCCATCCTATTTCATTAGAATTGCTTTACACCATTCGACACGCTGGATCATTTGCGTATCTGTTAAATGGTGAGGTTCCAGCGACAACAGATTTTTTTTCACATAAATGATCGTGTAAGATCTTCATTATTCCAAGCATACCTAATAATTCTATAGGTAATTCGATCGTCCTCTTGAATTATTCTTCAGACATCGGCTCGTTTTCGTTAGCACACACAGAAATTGGCATCCTTCTCTTAACCCGTCACTCAGCGAAATCGTATACTCACTTCTAATATAAAAATTGTGAATATTCAATTCATTAATAATATTAAAATAGAGACATTTAGAAAACTAATTGCATTATACGAGGCTTGTCCAGAAAGTAAAGAACGTTTTACCATGACTAAGAAAAAACAAAAGATACCATCACAAAACCTTATTTGCAACATCACAGCACTTTAATCCATTTTTTGATGTAATCGTCATAGCTGTCAAGGCAGTTGTTGTATCGTGTAACCAGTTTTTCGATACCGATGTTGTATTCTTCAGCTGCGAAAGATCGGAGCCAAGATGTTACTGCTTCTTTGAGGTCTTCGTCGTTGTCAAACTGTTTTCCGCCTAAAAAATCCTTCAATGTAATACGCTCAAAGTGAAACGCCGGTTTTCTTGGAGTTTTTCTTCAACTTTCACTTTGAATTCGTCAGTAATGAGCGATGGTCTTCCACTCCATTCTTCATCGTGCACCCTGGTTCTTCCTTGGTTAAACATTATGCAGCATTTCCTCATTGAAGATTTGTTTATTACATTTTTACCATAAACTTGCTTAATTTGTCTATAAATTTTGACAGGCCGAACATTTTGTGTATTCAGAAAGCGAATGACACTACGTATTTCACATTTGACGGGATTTTCTATTGGTATATCCATTTTAAATAATCACAAAACACACACGCGTGGTCTAGCCGTAACGAAACTCGGCTCACCTTGAGGCGGGGACCCGAGCTGTGATCGCAGTGATGCGCAAACGTTCTTTACTTTCTGAACTATCCTCATATTTTAGAAGATAAAATTAATCAGTTCGACTTCAGCTCTCGAGCTTGGAAAATATAATTGAAGATCATTAAATTGGTGCTTATAAGTATTAAACGTCCGTTAAAGCATTCGTTAGTAATGATAGATCATCACGTGCAAGCGAAATTCGCATCAAGGATACGCCAGTGCAATGTTATCGAAAAGTATCATTGCTTTGTATATTGCTACTGCAATAATATATTAATAGTTCCACTAAAGTTATATCCCTAGAATGACATATTTCCATATCTAACAAACCATCAAACTTTGTACGTGAATACCTTCTGAATGTTTTTATTAACTAAATGTCATTATTTGATAAAAAGTCACAAACATGTGGTTCAATATAATTTAGTGCATAGCACTAACCTCAAGTTTAATATTATATATGAATGATAAGTTCGACGAGCGCTCATAAATTGATGACATAAATATTACTGTGAAATGAGGTGTAATTGTTAACGTACATTTTTTCGTTTAGTATAATTGTCCAATGTAATATTTGATATATTGTATTTTCAATATTGATAAAGTACATTTATGCACTGATATATTCTCACTATCTGAGAAATATATTGCTGTTTTTTTAGAAAAATAATCAATAAACCTCATACTCAATTTATTTTGATCGGTGTCCTAATTTTGGGCTAGCAGATGAGAAAACCTAACTAAATTTTGCTTTATGGGTTAAAATTAATCATGTAGGCTAACGTTTATGGTACTGTAGATTAGTAAATAAAACAAATGTTTGTTGAATTAACTTATCAACACTTGTTTTTTGTAAGGGTATCGTATAATAGAGATCCTACTGCGTATGATAAATATTTTGGCCTACGCCACTGACATTTTACGAATAAACAATCTTGCGTTAACAAACATAAAGGTTTAGTATCATTTAAATACTGCTCCCGTCAGGAATAACTTTCAAAGTAAAACCCATTACACATCTTTCGAGCGGAAACTCACCTATAAATAATTTAGTTTCGTAAAGAAAATGGAGAGCTATTCATCACTTGGGTTATCCAGAATTTTGTCATATTTCCTTTAATAAATAAAAGGGGAATTTATCATGTGTCAAATATATTTCTTTGATTAATAATTTAGAAAGCTTGCCGAGCTAATCTTTTAGTTCTACAAAAGAATTTAATTCTAGCAGTGACACGTTTAAGTTGCGTTTTAGGTTGCAGTTCGTTAGCATGCGCTGAAGAATTAGATAAAACTCGCGCCCTTTATAATTAAAAATAAAGTAATTTCAAGCTTCTTCCTTTCTTTTGAAAGGATGTGAAATTTCGTAAAAGAATATGTAAAGTAAATTTGAGTGGGTGATTTAGTGGCTTTTCTTCCAACTGATTTTTTTAACGGCCACGCTCCATAATTACACAGCGTTGTTGCCTCCAAATGCTTATAAAGTGCGAATTAATCAGTTTTAGTCTAGCGGATGCTGTTATAACTACTTTTAGTGCAACCCTTGATTTACACGTGTCACTCAATGTCCCACAACGACCCCAGGGATTGTGTTTACGTGAAATATTAGAGTATGCTATTGTTCTACTCCCACTAAAATCATTAAACGTATTTATTTTCAATAACTCATATATTGAATAAGAATAAAAGTATAAACATATAAAATTTTTAACCAGTTTTTAATCTAGTACGAATTTTTATAATAAATTTGGATCGATCCGTACTTGTTGTTTTTAAAGAAAAACCGTATTCCGTGACAAAAGATTGCAGACCTGACAGGTTTAAACCTTATTATAATCGGGATCAAATAAAAATGAGTATAGTTTATTGCAATAAGTACAGAATGGATGTCTTCGGTATGTTAAATAGACCAAACATGACAAATTACGTTTCTTTCATCACATTTTCAACAATACATGTAAAATATTAAATTAAATTATAACCGAACACCTGTTTGTTACCTTCCAGATAAATGTCAAATACAATAAATCCTCTGAAATCAGTCGTAATATAAAAATCAACGAAAAACATATTAAACCACTTGATGAATCATACCCAATCTCATTTGGTCCCGACTATACATAATACTACAAAGTTTTTCAAACTAATTATGAATTGTTTGTTGTAAAAAAGTCTTTTATTTACTGACAACTAAATTTTTATACGTCACTTACGATTTCACCTATCATCTAGAGGCATAGCTAGAATTTGAATGCTTCCCAGCAACATCAATTTTTAATATTGCCGACTGTATTGGGAAGTTGGTATTTATTTTATACCTCCGGGGTAGTTTATACTTTAGAAGAAGACTTAGCTTCAAACCTTTAAATCAAACAAATTAAATTGCACTTGTTATTGGTATTTAAGAAATAAAAATAAGGAATACATATAGATATTATAAATCCTATAATTGCAAACAGGAGAAAATAATAATTTTAACGAATTTTATATTCTGTCGTTAAAAATAAAAATAAAGAATGCGTGTACAAAGTATACAGGATGTAGCAAAAATATAAATGTAATTGTAGTAACGGAACGTTACCCTGCGATAGGCGGAAATGTGGATGTAGAAGATTTGCCATCTGTTGCACCACCATTTGCCACAACTGCCATGCTAAAATCCAATAGTCACAATAAGTTATTATCTTGTTTTTGTTCTTTATAATTTGTAGCTTTATTTATTAAGATTTTGAATACATAACGATGTCCCTTTCGACATAAAAATTTAACTGTTTCCGCAAATTACCAAAAATCGCTTTTCACGTATTTATACGAGGGCGGTCTAATAAATGGCCGGTTTGAACATGACGACACAACTTTTCTTCAAAATTTCATTTTATTTTTCGACATTGTCTCCTTTTATCTCGATACACTAAGTCCCTTGTAGTACGATTTATCAAGTCCTCGAAAATAGACATCAGTTTCCCATTCAACTTCCTCATTTAATTTGAATCTCCTTTCACCAAGCCATTTTTTCGGGTTTGAGAACAGGAAGTAGTCATACGGAGCTAGATCAGGAGAATATGGTGGATGCGGAAGCAATTCGTAACGTAGTTTATCCAATTTCTGTTGAGGTTTCCATGATGTGTGAGCTGACGCGTTGTCATGATGAAAAAGCACTTTATTTTTTGTCAAATGTGGCTGTTTTTTCTTTATTTCAACGTGCAATCGGTCTAGTAATGCGACATAATAATCTCCTGTGATTGTTTTTTGCATTTTAAGATAATCGATGAGTATTACACCTTGTGCATCCCAAAAGTCACCAAAACCTTTCCAGCTGATGCAACCACTTTTTCTTCCTTCGGTGTACTTGAACCAGATTCAATTCATTGTTTTGCATTGTTAAAACATCGCCAAAAATTGCTTTGAAATGGCTATACCGCTGTGGTTGTATTCGATTGTCAACAAACGCGGCACCAATCTTACTGACAGCTATTTTATATGTAAATGTTCATGCAAAATGTTACCCACACGATCTTTTGAGATGTTTACGATGTCAGATATCTCACGCACTTTCACTCGTGGATCTTTCAAAACGATATCATGGATTTTATCGATCACTTCTTTGGTGGTCACTTCGATTGGTCAACCTGAACGATGTTCATCAATTGTGCTTGTACGACCACGTTTAAATTCTACAAGCCAATAAATTACAGTCGAATTCGCTGGAGCAGATGTGACATAATACTTATCAAGCTTTTCCTTTGTTTCTTTCGCGGTTTTTCCACGTAAAAAATAATGCTTAATCAATGCACGAATTCGTTTTTATTCATTATTTTAACACAATCACAAGTTGTTCGCTTTTTATGGCTGTCAAACATAAACTAAATGACATATAGTGCTAAAAATATACATGCGGCCTACTAACAGATTGTATTTGACAGAAATTATATACATTCGGTGATCAGTGGCGCCATTTTTTGGAAACCGGCTAATTATCAGACCGCCCTCGTACTGGTTGTTTCGTTTTAAATGACGAGAAAAAAGGAAATACTGTTATACTCAGTATTAAAAGACCTTTAAAATGATATATTACTTAATCTATGTTGCCATTTGAAATTAAATGGCTGTGCAGTGGACGGGAAAACTATACCAGCTAAACATTTTGTGTCAAAAAATTCGCCCTAAAAATTTTGACGTTTCCGAGCGTTTTGTCGTTACATCAATATTCCACAAAATATTCCATATTTTGCTCAATTTGATCATTCGTAAAGAAATTAAAGCGCAGTTAAACTGACAACGATATGAACAGCAATGTGAAGTTAGAATAGGTTATTTCTATCTGTGAAGATGAATCTATATATAAAGACGGCCTGCTTTAATTTAACGAATATTGAATTAGAGCATAAATTTTCATTGCGATAGAATCGATGAGTAAAACACTTACCGCTGTAATGCTTAATTAAACAATGAAAATGAGTTTTAAGATGAGATATGGCGATGGTTAAATTTTATCAACAATGATCGTAAAGAAATATATTTGGATATTTACTTAATCAGTTTACCTTATATTTAAATGAAATTCTCGGTATTATATATAACAGATATTATATATATATATATATATATATATATATATATATATAAA
>JAHWXV010216958.1:0-12627 GCA_024586415.1 Phrixothrix hirtus | reverse complement strand
TTTTTAAAATCCATAAAGGCGTTGGTTTTTTATTAGCCGTGTAACGTGAAAGTTCACTAAGTTTTTGGAATTGAAAACATTTATTTCCGTGACTGTATATATCTAAAATTCAGCTAAAAGTACCCATAAATAATCGAGATACGAATTTTTTCAATTTAAAAATTAATTTACCATCAAGTTACGCTACTAGATTTGGTGGTAATTTGCAAAACTAAATCTACTTCAATTCATAATTAATATCGGATCACATTTTAACGAATCTTACGCTTTATTTTTATTTGTAATCCGATATTTGCAGTTCTAGGAAGTGTATTTATTATGGTATATAAAAGTAAATTAAGAATAGGTGTTTTATACGCTTATGCATTATCGTAAATACACATCAAATGTTATTTACATTTATCAAATTTAAATTACAATTATGGGAATGAACACCTTGAAAAACTTTATAAATGCGAAATTATATTTTTAATATTACCTATTTACAAATGGGTAAAATATTTTATCTTCCTTATATCCAGTTAAAAAATATCACATAATGGTAAAATTGTATAACTTTGACTAAAATTAGTTTATAAGGATATTTATATTATTTAGGAAAGTAAAAAGATTGGAAAAATTTTAAAAGTTTTCAAAATAAAATGCTAAAGGAAATTGTAGCAAACAGAGAGTAGTCTAAAAAATAGTACCCTACAGCAAGAAATATCTTCAAGCTAAACAAGTAATGTATCAAACAAATTATCAAGAAGACCCAAAAGTATCCCAATGCACAGAAAACTTGAAAATATTACAATAGAAGCTGCCATTAAAGCAGGCTTTTTCTCTTCTTCTGGAAGAAGAGTTATGGATAGTAAATTCGTTTGGAAACAGATACAGAATTTAATACATCATACGTTTTTTGATTATACCTATTTTAAGAAATTATAATATTGTAGACGAAAAGATGAATGGGTTTTGTATGAAGGCTACTATTTTGCAATGTGTGATGCAAAAAATTACGTCACAACTGAAAATACTAATTATCAGATGGATATTATTATTTCTGTTGCCGTATTAAGTAATATTCGGATAATGATACGAGGGCCACTGCTTTCATTTTAGGATAGAAGAAAACGAACATACTTAGAATTAAAAAAATTGCTCTACTGCTTTATTTAATATGAGCCTGCTTTTGAGTCTCAGTCAAATTATGGGCGAATCCGTCGTAAACATATTTTGTACACCTAAGTGCTTATGTAAAATTTAATTTATTCGGTTCATGTAGATGTCTAAGGTTGAATTTCTTTATAAGTTACATGACGATCTTCATTTATCATTTCTCGTACGGCATCAATGTTTTGTGCTGTTTTTGATGTCGTTGGTCGACCTAGACGAACTTCGTCACTAAGGTTACTACGATCGAATCTAAATTCTTGATACCACCAAAACACAGTTTTTTTAATGATGCCTCATCACCAAGAACAGTTTTTATATCAGCGATATACCCCTTTTCACTTTTTGCAATCAACAATAAAACAAAATCATTGCTCGAAAATGTTCATGATTCGAATCCAAGTTTTTTCCGGGTTTTGTTTACATTAAAATTATTTTGTAATAGAATGGCTTCATATCCACCCTGTCGCAGCTATTTGACAGCAGAGATATTGAACTTTACGAATTTCATATGTAAATTGTCCTGCGAATTGCAGTGTTGCCACATCCTCGAAATTTAAGCAGCATTTCTCGTAACATACTAAATACATTTTATTTATGTTAGGAGCTATTACTGTAAGATGCGGATATTTTCAAGTGGGAGAATTTGGCGGTTTTCTAAATATTCGTGCTGTTATGTCATAGCGTATTTACACAATAAAGCATGACAACTTAGGCATTGTCATTCATAATGCACTTTAGAAGGAAATAGAGTTAGCGGCGAAAGAAGAAGCTAACGTTGATGATGATGGCTATCCACGCATAACCGTAATCGCTGACGGTGCTTAGGAGTAAACACTCTTATAAAACCAATTACGTTGCTCTTTCCGGAGTTTCTTGCATTATCGGTGAAGCCACCAATAAAATACTGTACCTAGGCGTGCGTAACAAATTTTGTATTTTGCAGAAGAGCCGAAAATTGATATGAAGCCGTTACAAAACACATTTGTTTCAACAACTGGAATAAAACTTCTACTTCCTAGTAGAAGGTTTCCAACAAAGTATACTTTTACATGGTCTGAAGTTTATAAAAATAGTAGGAGATGGAAATAGTAATGTAACAAGAAAACTAATGAAAATCAAACCATATGGTTCGAAATTAATCAAAAAAATTGAATGTGTGAATTATTTATCGAGGAACTTCTGCAATAAGTTAAAGGAAACTTCTAAATCAGCTAGAAGTACATCTTCTCATTAAATGGTTCCATTTTAATTACGAAAGAAATTAGAAGATAGTATTCTCAAATTTTGAATAACTATAAAGAAAGCTGCAGAGCAGAAGAGAGGCTAAACAAATTTCAAAAAGACATTTTAAATAATCCAAATCATATTGTAACGAACTGGTTAATTAATTCAAAATCTTTAGATATATTAGTAAATTACTTTTCATTGTCTCTGACTTTTATATTTTCGAACTCAATCTGGTTCGCTCTTTATTCAAGTTCTACTTGCCCTGGTTCTGCATACTTTCCAGCGCATAGGGCTACCCAATTCATGTGAACCAGCTTCAGTTTTTCTCTGAGAAGTTGCATTTTTCCATATATTACATCATGGATCCTTTATAGAATTTTATATCGACCTTTCCAGGATCTTCAATATTTGGGAGATAGACTTCGTCGCCATTAAGACACGATCGTTGAGTTGAAACCCCTCCGTGTTCGCACGTACACCATAATAGAGTTTTATTCGATCATTAGCAATCTGGATGTTATTTCGAACTCTCTAATTTGAATTTAATTTCGTTCGAAGACTTTCGGTATATTCATTTCCAACAACCACCCCTCTTCAGGCTTGCTACCGAGCTCGAAATCACATGGTATCCTAATTTCACGCCTAAACAACATCTAGCTGGAGTCTCTTCTGTCGTCTTGTTTATAGCTGACAGATATGCTATGAAATAGTTGTAAGTATTGACTCCAATCTCGTTGATACTCTGAGATAACTTTTGATAAATATTTTCCCATGATTCAATTTATACGTTCCATTATTCAATTTGACTGTGGTTGAAGAGAAGTTGTTCTGGTCTGACGTATTTTCAACAATTGGCAGAGACTTTAAAATTTATTCCATGGTCTGAACGTAATTCCAAAGGAATTCCAAAACGGCTAAACAGTTCTTTCACCAAGGTCTCTGACATTTTAGCTGCCTATTGGTTTGGTGCAGCATATGCTTGGGTCAATTGACTAAAATAATCAATCGGAACTAGAATGTATTTGCTTCCTGCTTCTATTTCTGAAAACAGACGTGCTATATCAATTGCTACTTTTTCAATTAAGCTACCCGCATTATATTACCTCGTGGGTGTTTTCGCTTCACTAGGAAACCCTTCCCCTTCGGCAACACTCCTTAACACCATCCCTATATTTTATCCATAAAATCATTCACAGATCTTTTCCAGTGTTTTCTTTACTCCCATCTGCCATACTGATGGACCATCATGAAGTTCTCGCAAAACTTCCACTACTCTGGTTTTTGAATCCACCAATCACATTCGTCTGCTATTTCTATCACCATTTTCCAGGGCTCTTTTCAAAGGCCATTCCGAATTTACAAGTAATTCCATTGATTACAATAGCTTCAACGACGGTATTAAATGGGACCAATTCCTCCCAACCTGGTCTTTGACCTTCATTCTTCCGTTTTACTAACAACTTCAAATCTTGGCTGCTTTCTTGATTCTGTCTGCCATTATCCGGTCTTCAGTCATCGTTGATAACAGTAATATGCATGAAAAGAAGTTCTCCAACTCATGACTCCAACCGAGAGCAGTGTTTGCCATCTTTTGAGCAAGGTCGTCTTGATAAAGAATCAGCGTTTTGATAATTTCTTCCAGCACGATGGTTCAGTTCAAAGTCATACTTTTGTAGTCGTTCAATCCATGTTGGTATTTGTCCTTCTGACTTCTGAAACTGTAGCAGCCATTTCAACGCTGGTTTGAATTCTTAATAAGAAATGTCGTCCATAAAAATATTTTTAAAGAGGTTCGGTTGAGGGTTATGTAGTACTTTGTTGTATCGTCACTGGTTTTGTTTTCAGATTAATTTTAGCATTACAAGATCATACGAAATAAGATGTAAATGCGCAGAAATATCGAACGATGCAAAAGAAAATTAATTGAAAAAATTATAAAAGTGTTTTCCAAATGTGAAGCTGGATATTTTACTAAGAAACTCATTACATAGAGGAAGCGTAAATTACATGAACCACATAAAAGGCAGACGCTTCCATAGAAAAATAAACAACACTATTGGCGTTAATGGTAACTATAGAAGTGAATAATTGTCAGACGACGTTTTATTAAAAATAAAAAATAAGATAATTAATATTTTAACAATAACGGCTAAATAAAGGGGCATCATTGAAATACTATGGGGAAGACAAACTTTAAATCCAGTATGGAAACAGGATAGTACATTTAGACTAACTGCATACTTATTTGGTACAGTATGTAAACGAAAATCTAACACTCCACTAACGAAATCAGTTCACAGTATTTAGTATAAAGCATTTATTCGTGATCAAGACAAAACGTATAGTTGAAACATGAAATCATAGCCATCTGAAATTTTGAAAAACTTACAGGTTTCCAAATAAATAATTGTGGTATATTTGTTGAACAAGGAAAAGAATATTTCCTAGGGTTAGTTCAAATGGAATAATATTTAATGAAAGTAATGATGACAATACTTAAATGCTCAAACAAACTAGAACGTATGGTCATAAACAAACGAACATTGAACGGATGCGTATATTTTCTTACCAATGATCAAGACGAGAATGTTTCTACGTTGAAACAAAATTACAACTATTATTATCAAGGACAATTACATATAATAAAAGAACTTTGTATTATTTTTTTGTCTGTCTTCCAATAGAAAAACTTCATATTGAAAAGTTTCTTTATAGATTGCCTACTGTCCGAAATAATGAAACATCCTGAATAATAAGGTGAACTCTACTTTTTTTTTATTGCAGCAACTACGTTTATAACTTCTTAACATTCTCCATCTTTTTTTCTCACCCTTCGTACATATACTCTGAAATAAAATAAAGTTAAATTAATTCTTCATTCTATGTGATATTCCATTCCTTTAATGATGGACGCATGGAAATACATAATTATATGAACTTTAGGGTGGTACACCAATATTGGCTCTTTGACTGTACATACTATAACGAAACTAGTTTAAAAATCTTAATTTATATTCGCTAATATTAGGATTATTTATATGCAATTAATTATTTAAATATTTATTTCACAGTACACTAACAACAAATGTTTATATTTCTATTTATGTATAACAGTAACTAACGGGACAATATTCTAATTAAAAACTAAGATTAAGGGAATATAATCTGCTATTTATATAGAAAGGAGAAAGTCTGAAACAATAAGGAATAATCAAGAATAAAATTAGTTATAACTCTGATGTAATAAATAGTAGTGCTGTCAGTCAGTCAGTCATTGCTGACCTTGAATTTAATTAGGAAGATATCGGTTACAGCAATGAGTCATTTGTGATTACGTCATTTATCTTAATTATAAGGAACCTTCTGAATTGTTCCAGAACGCTCCATTGAGTTTCTATTGTTTCTAATTTTGTTACAATACATAATATGACGTACATTTTTAATATTCATTTCTTCGGACAGTTTTCTCCGGAAATTCTTCTATCAGGGCCAAAATATTATATCTGCTTTCATCTGTAAATAATACTGTCTTCCAAAATTCAAGAAGGAGCAAATATTAAAAATTTACAATCTACGGTGAAGTGTAGTGGTGGGCTGCAAATTCTATGTGGTTTCATATCGGCTTTGGCCGTAGGCAATTACTATACATAGATAAGAACAGAAGTAAATGGCTATATTTAGACATCTTGAGGAATAATTTATACAATGGTGCTATGAAATTATGAATTTTAGGAAACTTTAAGTTCTATTCTGAACGATCTAAAACATATCCCAAAGGTAGTTAAGACATGGTTCTTTAAACACCGGCTCAATTGCGAGATTTAAATGTAATTGAGCATTTGGAAGCAATAAACCTAACATTCGAAAACATCATATTTCACAAAAAAAGACTTTCGAAATGCTTTATAGAAAGAATTTCCCAAAATATCTCTAAAACTTTACGCTAATCTTGAAAATTTATGCCGCGGCGACTGTAGGCTATTGAATTCCAATACGATTTTCCTACAAAGTACTAAACCAAGTACTAAACCAATTTTAAATACTATTTTATAATTTTAAATGATTTTTTGTACTTTCGGAGCTAAAACTCCACAGTTAGTCACTTGTTTCCATGACTAAAGTGTCACTTTTATTCTCAAATGATTAAAATTTTACTTTAGTCTCGCAGGGAATTGAAGTACTTTAAATCCCGCATAAACAAAGTAAGTCCATAGCAATAACGAAAATTAACCAATTAATAGTATATGCCAAGGGACTAAAGTGCCTCTTTTAATCCCGAGAGAGAAAGTAGTGCTTTTTAATCCCTCGGAATTAAAAGAGGCACTTTAGTCCCTTGGTATATAATATACTATTATAAAGGGTGTTCCTAAATGACATGTCCAAATTGAAGGAGGTTATTCCTCGACTTATTGTATGACTTAATAAAGTCAATATGAACATGTGTCCTAGGTCGTTTAGATTTCGAGCTACAGGGTGTCAAATGTTTTTTAGAAATAGGTTTTTGTTTAATGTCTTAAAACCTCTTCAGTCGATCTTGATGAAATTTTGTAGGTTTGTTTGTAGTAATAAGGGCCTTTTTTAGGTGTAAAATGGTTAAAATTAATTGTTCCAGTGGCGTCTCGGTTTTTATATTTTTTTCTAGAAAATGAAGCGATTTACAAAAAAACATCAAGGGGTAAGAAAGTTGTATTTGTAATTGTTTAATCTAAAAAAAACTTATAAAAGGCTAGTGGCGTATAATCTTTTTTCCTATAGACAAATTAGATTACCTTCCGACACGCCACTTCAACAATTAATTTTAATCATTTTACGTTTAAAGATACCTCTTATTACTATAAATAAATCTGCAAAATTTGATCGAGATCAACGAAAGAGTTTTTAAGATATTAAAAAAATAACCCTATTTCTAAAAAACACTCTGACCCTGTAGCTCGAAAACAAAACGGCCTAGGACAAATGATCGTAGGAACTTTAAGTCACACTATAAGCTGAGGAATAACCTTCTTTAATTTGGACGTAATATTTAGGAACACTCTGTACAACTGAACAATTTTAATTGACATATGCTTCCATACAAGTTCACCGTTTTTATATGAAGTTTATATCTAAGTAATAGGTGAAATTAAAAGTATATCCAACATGTTTTATGATAATATCCTATTTATTGATATACGAGTATGTACATTGTACTTAAGAAAGCACCTATACTTTTACATAATGTAGATATATTTTTTAAAATATATTTAAATATGTATGTATAACGTTTAAAGTATTATGTATAGTAAAAATATAAAAACACAGATATGGAACTGTACTTTAAAACTTGCATTGAATTTGATACCGTTTTTATTGTGCCGATTGCAGGCAAGCAGGTCTGATTTATTGCTATTCTCGATTTTTCTTCTTTAGCAGTGTGTTTGTCGCTATCATAAGGTCAAATTTTGATAGATAGTTTGACATTGTATAGCGCCAACATTTCGGAAAAAAATAATAGCATAATTTAGATTTGCTAAAGAGATCCCCTTTTATTAGATTTATTTACGCGTTGAAGCTCTTGTAGCGTTTTATTATCACATAACGAAACATTTCCAAGTTACTTCATTAATAACTTTGGTTTATATATTGCTTAGTTTTTGATTTTATTTTATGTTTGCCGAAGCATTAGAGTATGTTTGTTTATTTTCTTAGAATACCGTTGCAGCTGATTTAGTTAATATCAATAATATTGTTTATTAGGGCGTTTCATCGAAGAAAGCGTACAACCGAAGGGCGCCTAAGAATTATTAATGCGAAATGACGTAAAGGGCAAATGGCAAAATATTATCACACAAAAGAAGCAATAAATAAATGTTTACACTTACATTCCTTTCCTAAGCGGCCTCAATCTGCATCGCAAATATTTAAAATCTGGCCTTTCGTCTGGATTTTCGTTCCAACATTCCTTAACACAATCTTTCACAATCTCCAGTTTATTAATCAAACAGTCCGTAGGTGGCCTATTCACATCATTCAATAGACATTATATTTCAATTAAAATCAAACTACCTAAACGGCGGTCCATTTATATGGATAAGGCGATATAAAATTTCGGTATACGTCAGCGAACTTTCTCCGAACGGCCCTTGTCGCCCGTGTAATTCATAAAGAATAATCCCAAAACTGTACGTATCCGCTTTTTGGGTACCATAAGGAGAATTTTTCCTTAACAATTCTGGTGCACGGTAAAGGAGGTCTGAAACTTTATTAAATGAACGTAAATATCTTGAAAATAATATTATTACTTCTGCATTTTTCCAGCAATTTATTCGGATCTTCGAAAAAAGGGGTTTCTTCTCCTTTTCTGAACTCATGTAAACCGAAATCCGTGAGCTTTAAAACCCATCTTGAATCCACTAAACAATTGCCTGTGTGAAGATTTCCGTGGAATTTTACGGGCGAGTCATGCAAATAAATCATTCCCTTTAAAAGAATTTGATTTGTCACAATATTTGTTCTTTAACTTACCCTCAAAATGTCTCCTACCAACGAAGCAATAAACATTTTGTCTAACTTAACATCATCGTTTTCTAAAATATCCTACAACAGAACATTAAGAACGTATCAATTTGAGATGTTTTATCATAAATTTGTTTTAATTTGTTTTAATAATTAAGTCTTTGCATATTAAATTATAATTTACTGAACATTATTAAAACGCGGCCTTTAAATAAATAATAATTTGAATGCGCAAATAGTTGATTAAATGAAAGCTTGTATTATAACTCCCAGAATTTAGCTGTCTCTCCTCAACATTGCGAAATTGTCCCTGATTAAAAGTTTCAATAGTTGACACCAGCTTCCTCGGACTGGCGACGCAGTTATTTTTATTAAGTTTCAATATTAAGGCAAAAGTAAAGTCTCATATAATTCCCTACGGCCTGTAAAATGTTTTAATTCAGATTAAAGTGGTTTAAATTTGGAAATCCATTCCGGTAGAACGTTGTATCATAAAGGTTCAAAATCAATTAATGCACTTTCGCTACCATTGCCAGCTATAACACATAGTCATACAATCAAACCAACTATTTCTGCGACAGTGACTTGCTTACACCATTGTTTCTAGTGTTAAAGAATCTGCAGGTATACCATATTAGGTCTAAGAGTAAAGCGATCACTGTTCAAAGCAAAACATGTTTATGTTCTGTATCCAAACTAACTAACGAACACTTTAAAGACTGGATTCAAAATGTATATTTGGCTAAACGTACTACAAAATCTCTCTTACTCCTGGATTCCTGGAGAGGCCAATGCCCTATCATTTATCATAACTGCAGATAAAGAGGTTAAATTGTTAACTATTCCGCCTAAAACTACAGGGTATTTGCAACCTCTTGATGTTTTTGGATTTCGTTTTTGAAAAAATTATGTACGGACGTTATCTGATTTAATTATGGCATTAGATAACGAAATTAAACTCCATTTAAGAAATAATTTTATAAAAATGCAGTCATTAACGCATAAACAACTGACATCGCCGCGATTTAGAGATACTTTTAAATATGCTTAGTACAAACGCTTGCACAGTTTATTAATCTGGTGGAATTTACATTTTTTAAAACCGATACTGATACGAATCTACAGTGTAGTACTGTGATTAGATGTATATGGTGTAAGAAGCCCCTTTGTTTGAAACACATCTTTGAAGACTATCACTATTGTGTAAATTATAACCTTGATAATTCATTTGTATTATAAGCAAGGATGTCTGTTTACGTTTACGTCATTTTCTGACAATCAACTAATAAAATAGTCAACCGGGTATAGCATAATAATAAACTACAGGCAACATTTACAGATACTTTCACTGAACTCCATACTAATTCAGAAAAACGATTTGTAATGTTTGTTGTTTATTTTAACTTCTCCATAAGCTTCATAAATACCAATATAGCTCATCAATTGTGATTTCTAAACATCACTTAGTTCAAGTACTGAAAATTTTACTCGTTTTGTGATATTTAACGCGCTTTCGCCCCGATTTTAAGTATATAATAGACCTTTTCCATCAGAATATATAGATATATTTGTTAAACAGACAAATTTAGTTTACTTTATTATCACAAAAAGTGCGTTTTACAAAGAAATCGGTTATTCTTGTATAATCCTTATATATAGGAGTATAATTTTCATTAAAAACACTTGACTAAGATTTTAACGTACTCTTCGAATCTGTAATCAGATTTTCAATTAGATGATATATGTTAAACGCATGGGGTATTCTACCGCCAATTTTATGCTGATACCCCCCAATTAAGTACGCCACTGGCACGTTATATACATTAGCGGAAAGCTCTGGGAAAGTAAAGGAGAGTGACAATTGAAAGTATTGCTATCTCCCCTCGTTTTCGAAATATTTCGAAAAAAGGGATTTTCACTTCAATTTTGAGAGCCGATTTTACCCCTTAAATGGCTTTGACTGTCGATAAAAAAATACCTGTCAATTATTTTTGTCCCTAGTATGTGTGCAAAGTTTTAAAAAAAATTGTGAATTTACATTTGGTGTGGTTCGCTTGTTAGTGATGCTCCTCTATGGCAATAAATGGATTGATAAGCACACTCGAACCTAAAGTTGGAAAATATCTGTACGTAGACAACTTGGCTATGTACTATCCTTATGAGCTGATGGTAGATATGGAAAATAAACTTCAGGTTACTATTAATTCAATAGCCGAACCTGCTAAGACAAAAACGCAACATATATGTTACCGCTAATATACTTTAACATTTCCCGGGGAAGCTGTTAAAGTGTAAAAGTGACGCGTAAGTCGATTTGCGACAAATCGCGCGTACATTTGTGTTTACATGAAATTCCGGAAGATTGTAAAGATAAGACATTATAAAAGACAGTAAGAATTTAACCAGGAATGAATTATCTTAAATTATTCAAGTTCAAACATTGTTCGTTAACCTGAGTAAACATAAATTGTAAATAATTAGGATATAAGGATAACGAAATATGGCGCAATAATAATCCGGATTTAAAATATTGAGAAACTGCTCAAAACTAATTAATAATTAATAGAAATTGCTTCTTAAAATATATTACATATTAAAACAATCTCGAAACTACTTTTGATTAACAAAAAAACTTTAATTGAAATTGCGCAATATTACGTTATAAATAAATTGATAATCAAAACACATAAGGCCGCCCGTTATCAGTCAGTGAAAGCTTGAATACACTATTATCAATTGCGTTCGCAGAACAAAGAACGAAGCCTGATAATTATGTATAAAAGCGCACAACTCTCAAGCCAAAAGGAGCGTTCTTGTAGATCTCTACTTGAATTCACACCGACCGATTCTCTGTCCGAGAATATATTGCATTTAACTTTACCTTTAAGGTCTAGGTATATTTTATAAAAGTAAAGAACGACGCTTTGCTAATTACAAAAGTACACAAACCGTTTCCGATGAATTGTTTAGAATATAATAATAAAATCGTCGTCGCAAAAATAAGCAACGAAGCTAGTTCAGTTATTCGAAAGGGCGAAACCCCTTTATACCGTCCGCCGTCCTGCAATTTTTATATTCGAGAGTGGTTGCGTTTCTTTGTAGCGGTCCCGTCTTGATTATAGAGAAATACAGAACGCCTGAGTTTCGAGTTAATTCTGTAGCGGAATCTCAAACGTTACCGTAACCTGTGATTGAGTCGTCAAGCATCTTTGCGTTGCTAAGTAGCAAAAGTCTGTTTGACGTTGGTTGCATAGGATATCTTCATCTACCGAGTGGAGAAAGATATCATTACTCGGACCTCCTGATTCCTTACGCGAGGGAACTCGCCCGCATGCGATGCGGTCCCCCGTCGTCGCAAAAATAAGCGACGAAGCTAGTTCAGTTATCCGAAAGGGCGAAACCTCTTTATACCGTCCGCCGTCCTGCAATTTTTATATTCGAGAGTGGATGCGTTTCTTTGTAGCGGTCCCGTCTTGATTATAGGGAAATACAGCACGTCTGAGTTTCGAGTTGATTCTGTAGCGGAATCTCAGATCTTACTGTAACCTGTGATTGCGTCGTCAAGCATCTTTGCGTTACCAAGTAGCAAAAGTCTATTTGACGTTGGTTGCATAGGATATCTTCATCTACCGAGGGAGAAAGATATTATTACCCGGACCTCCTGATTCCTTACGCGAGGGAATTCGCCCGCATGCGATGCAATCCCCTGTGCGCTTCGAGGAAGACTGAACTGTATTAACGTAAAGTGAC